>JAHWFP010079325.1:0-15955 GCA_023313725.1 Lithobius niger
AACGAGGAGAGAGGGAAAAACACACGGGCGAAAAGAAGTGAAAAGGAGAGAGAGAAGGGAGGCAGGATTTGATTTGATTTGATTTGTTTATTAGAGGCCTTGGCCCTCAGCCACGCGTCCCATTACAACAACTAACCACCATAAACCGTTACAAACTTACAACCTTACAAACCCACAATCTAGACCACAGCAAAACAGCACTATAGCACCACAGCATTACAGAGAGCGATACTTCTTCATCATGGTATCACAAGACTAGGGAGGAAGGTAGGAGACAGCCTAATGCCACTTGTGAACACCTAAAGCCTCATACCCGTCGCTTGCACATACTGTAAATACCGCACATACCGCCTTAAGTCTGCCCAGAGCAGTCCGCCCCTCAGAAGTCGATAGGAGACGAGACACCAACGGATTTGCCTGCAGGACTGGACTGAGGGCACCCCTCTGTCGTCTGAAGGTGGAGCACATGAGTAGAAAGTGTTCACATGTGAGCTCCACCAGACAGACAGGGCACATGGGGGAGTCCACCCACCCTAAACGGTACTGGAGAGATCGTAAATGGGAGTGCCCCGTGCGCAGTCACGACAAGGTCGCCGCGTCAAGTCGTACAAAGGAATCCAAAATAGAGTACCGGCTGCAAACAGGTTGCAGACCATATAAGCTACGCCCAGTAGAAGCAGCACACCACTCATCAGACCACTGGTCAAAGAACCAGGCCGCAATCATTGGCCGCCTTGACTTCGGGGACAAAACGAGACCGAGGATGCTATCCTCTGAGTGCGTAGCCTATTTTGCCAGGCCATCTGCCTGTTCATTACCAGCAAGACCTCCGTGGCCACGAACCCATTGTAGAGTTACCACACCACGTTGGAGGGTGGCCCAGAGTTTCTTGCAAATTGTAAGAACCAGAGGGTCTACAAGATCTATCACCACCAGAGCTCGTCGCAGAATAGCAATCACCGACATGGAATCTGCGTAAACCGATGCCACAGGAAGCGCAAGATGAAGAATCTCATCCAACTCAACAGAGATTGCACACAATTCACACTCCGTGCTCGACGAAACTGAGACTAGCTTAAAACTTCGGAAGACCTTTAAGGCAGGGACAGAAACACCTACCCCACCATCCCAGGTCCTCCGGTCAAATACTTTTCGCATATTGGATAGTAAGGAAATTGGACGATAGTTAATCAAAGAAGACCTAACAGTCCCTGCTTTGTGAACTGGGACTATCACAGTGAACAGCCACGAATCTGGAATGGCGGAGCTATTTAGAATGGCTTGAAACAAGTCCACACATTCACGAACAGCCTCAGGCGTAAGGCCTTTAAGTTCCGCATATCCTATGCGATCGACACCTACAGCACTGCTATCCTTACACTTAGAAAGTACAGCTGGAAATTCAAGCGTGTCCCACGATTGATCTGTGGGGGACAGTGATTCTACCACATCTGGGAGACAAGGTGGGGGAGAGCCCACAGGGAGAGCACACACACTTGCCAATCTTGTATTAAAAGCATCCAATCCGCTATAGCTTTCCCACGCAGCACTACCTCTCCAGAGCCCTCAGGTTATAGACCCACTGCAACGCATTTCTGAGGGATGGGGATCGTCCAACACGCGCACATGCACGTGCAGGGAACTGCTCCCGTTCTTGGCGAAGAAGATATGCGGATTCACGCGATGTACCTTGATACACGTGCCAAAGAAATTCACATGGGCACCGCTTCCAACGGCAAAAAGCCCGCCGCCTGTCACGGACAGCTGTATCAAATACAGACGTCCACCACTTCTGGTGCTCCTTGAGCTGCTCTTCCTTCTTGGACACTTGAGGCCTAACATACAGAGAAATCCAGTTCTCAAAGATACCATTCGCTGCAGCAGGCCTCCCACTCTGGCTACAACGAGAACTACAATGCCTACTCAGAGGAGATAGATGATGGGGAAGCGATAACTCCCCCTTAAGTCATAAGAGACTGAGAAATGAAAATACTTTGCCAGACCTGGGGAACACACAAACAGATCGAGGACCGACTCCTGAATAGAGCCATTGTGTCATCTCGTAAAAGTGGGAGAGCTATTATGCACGACTTCCAGACCCACAATGTCGACAGCCTGCACTAATCGGCGACCACATGCATCAATACGTACCGAGCCCCAGTCATAATGTTGGGCATTGAAATCCCCTGCCACAATAATTGGAGATCGAAACTAACGGAACCAGGATGCCCAGGAGACTACAGAAATGGGTTTCGTGGCATGAATAAACACCAGAGTGATCCATTGCTGCAGCATCCAGACCTGAACAGCACACACGTTTAAACCATCCAATTGAACCGCAACTGGACATACTACGTACGGGACTGACCACTTGATAAATAGTCCTACTTTGTTGTCTGCCATGACAAAATCAGCTTGGGCTGTTGCCACACTGCAGTCTGCCATTGAATTAATTTCTTGAACCCCCACAATGTCTGCATATTGTAGCAGCTTCTCTATTTCATGCAGTTTACTTGGCAAACCCCGTACATTCCAGGACGAAATTGAAAAGGTTGAGGAAGCTGCGGCTGCGAAGTCGAAAATTTGGAGGAGTCACAACACACAAAAACTTGTTACAACAAATCACAGGGACCCCGGACTTACTTTAGCCGTCTCCTTCCTCTACCACAGTACTACCACTAGCTTCTTGACCACCACAAACACCATGAGATGTCTCTACACATAAGCCTAAACAAAGATCAATATCATCACAAACATTTACCATAATTATCTCACTTTCATGTAAAGAACCTACTTGAACACTGTCACCCTCATTCACATTGCCAGTTACCAGTTCACTGCGCTGCTCTGTGATCGTGACGTCCTTATCTTTATCTGTACTCACCACAGGCGTTGTATGGGCAGTGACATTATTTCTGTCACAACTCTTACTTCTTTTTCTAACTCGTTTTTTCTTTGGTGGTGGAGGAAACTCTTTTTTGTCATAACTATGATCCACAACAGACACATTACACACGGTTGGAAATCGCTGACTGCTGGGGCTCCTCATGCATGGCACTGGGCCCCGGGTGTGGCGCTACCTGAACTGATCCTTGCACCAGCACAGACGCAATTTCTGCAGGGAGCATGAGACGCATTATGACTTCCATTCACAGCAACTGATTTACACTTGTCTGGCAAATCGTTATTACTCACTTTGTTAGCACCCTTACACAACGGAACAGCAGTATCCATGGACACTTCCGACTGCGCTGCCTTCAAGTGACCACAAAGGACACGGGGGTCCCTGAACTCACCACAGGAGGAACACAGAATGGCACGAGACGATTTCCGGAAGTGACCACGTGACTTGGAGCGATGGCAGAGGGGCGTCCGTTCCGCTATAACAACTAGGGCTGGAACTCCTTTAATTGGGAAGACGTCTGGTACATCCAGAATAGTTTTAAATGATCGAAGCCGAAACTGCACAAGACGCACACTGGGACACCCTGTACATGCATCTTCTCGAACTCATGCCATACAAGCGTGCCAAACTCTTGGAAGGCACCTGCAATGTCTTCTGCCGACACTCCTCTAGGGAGCTAGTGGACTCGGGCATCCACAACTTGATCACTCATATCAAAAATCTCAATGGGGACAGCCCATTGATGACTAGTCTGGCAGACGCAAGTTTTTTCTTAGCATCTGGTGTTGTCAAGATGACTTCAAATGCAAGGAGCCGATCCTTTCTATACACTCTCGATCCACAATCTTCTCTACATGCAGAAATATTTGTGTCAGGGAGTACGGCTTGCCCGCCTCAGGACACAGTAGTACTAACGAGCGGGTCATGTCAATCATATGCAGACTCCCTTTGTACAACTTCTGTAACGATGTCAGTTTACGGGAGCGGTTCTTTTCTGGGGCCTCCCTTTCATCCTCGCTAAGCAAAGATCCACCATCTGCCTCATCACTGTTACACTCCGAACTTGCCACTGCCGATGAAAATAATTTTTTAACAGTTTCCACTACTTCTGTTCTCTCCTTCTCCATCTCCAATCCATCACTCTTCTTCTTCAGTTGATGAGATGCTGCAGGTCGGTGTAGGGGCTTACTCTGATGCTTGAGAATTAACGTTGTTGACGACACAACACCATATTTGTTTACATCCTCTTCTGACACCCCCCTGCATTTAGCTTCACGCATTACCACACCATACACGCCATCTGAGACAACACCAATGTTCAAGTCACTAAGGTTAACACTTTCTTCTTCACCAAGGCTTAAAGCGACTCGTCTACCTCGCCAGCCGGCGTCCGTTCACTGGTTGCGTTGTTGCCTGCTTCATTTTGTCCGCCATTTTCTTGACGTTTACCACACTCACTTCCCACAACCCTGTACAACTTTAAGTCCTCTTGCGGAATGCTCCGCTTAGCAGCTTCACTGCAGACGACTTTGAACACCTTTTCAGACACTACTCCCACTTCGTCGCAACTTTCCAGCCATACATAAATCCTCTAGCAACTGCTTCACGACTGCCTCCATCTTGCTTTAAGTCGGCTACAAAAAATAAGTAATGCTACAATACATGGGTTGACAATGGACTTAGTCGTATTCAAACAATACAATAGAACTAGGAGTCGAGGCAAGTAAGCTAAACTGTATTGAATTGAATTGAATTTGTTTTATGGAGCCTTAAGGCCTACAAGCCATCCGCTCACTCTACAATAAACCTACTTACTAACTACTTACAAACTAACCTAAAGTACATACAGAACTGGAGCCGCCTGAATAAATTACCATCCGCAGTCAAATACGCAACTGAACACCACTCCAGACTTTCACCACTGACAGCGAATACAGAGGACCATCTACCCCACACTAACCCAACGGCTCCGGCAGGGGAGACTGGCCAAACAAGGGAAGACAAAGCCATATAAGAAAATACAAATTACTTGAATGAACAATTCTTCTGCTATAGCCATTGAAACCGCCGAGTGGCCCGGCAGAAACCCAACACCCGACTGAGACTCCCCGGGACAGTGTGTGGTGGGACCCCAAGAATTCCCTGAAGAGGGTCCCCCTCTCCCTTACTGACGAAGCGGCGTTGAGACACCCAACGGGGGCAATACAAAAGAAAATGCTGGATGGTCTCTTCCCCCCCCCCTCCCACACTCACACACTGGCGAACGTGCCCATCCAAGCCGAGCTAGATGGGCCCATAGCTGAACATGGCCCGTACGCAGACGCGACAACAGGCCCGCATCCCTACGGGAAAACCGATTCAGGAGTTGTGGGGCAGCCACCAAAGGATGGAGAGCAAAAAGCCGCCTTCCCGTCTCAATAGCGACCCAGGCGGCCGCCCAGTTACCCCGAAAAACCTTGCTCACAGCAGGACGCAAGTCGCGAGGGCCGAGAGCAATGCAAAATTCCGTGCATTCACCCCCTGAACCCCGGCGGGCCATAGTGTCTGCCTGCTCATTCCCGAATACACCAGAATGCCCCCTGACCCAACCAATCGACATGCTCACTCCCAGGAGGCTCAACGGGAACAGCTTCCACCCAATTTCCCAAGCAATCGGGTGCGAGCACTGCACAGAACGGAAACAGTCCCTGAGGAATCCAAGCCCCGCCAGGGAATCTGTCAGCACACAGAAGTCCGGGAACAACAGGCTAGCCCCCACATCAAGGGCTACCGATATTGCTGCAAGCTCGCCTACAAAAGCCGATGGGAGGGCTCTCACGGTGTAGCCGAACTCAAGACGCAACCGTGGGACACACACACCCACCCCTCCCACTCCCGACACCAAAAAGGAAGCATCACAGAAAATCAGGGCACAAGTATCCGGCAGGTGTACTGGAACTAATGGATAAAACAAAGCCAACTCGGCAGCACTGCCCCACACCCAAGGAGCTTTAGGGTGGAAAAACACAGGTGTCGGAAGGTCAATCAGACCCTCCCGACACAAGAGGGTAGCACCCAAACCTGGGGAGCCCAGAAGCGCACGGGCTCCCTAAGGCAAAATCATGTAATCTCGGAGGATTCTGGAAAGCAGGTCCGACCAGCCCCTTGCAATAGCTCGCTGGCAGAGCCTGACTAACAACTCCTTCGCCCGAAATTCGATTGGGGACTCGCCAACCTCAACGTGAAGAACAAGCACAGGCGTCGAAGGCAAGAAACCTGTGACTACCCGAAGACACTCATTCAGAGCCACCTGGAGTCAACCGATGGCCTGCCGTGAACTGACCAACATCGGGGCATGAAAATCTGCACAGGAGCACAAGTACACCCTGTAGAAATTGACAATGGTACAACGCCTTGCAACCGACCTGTTGCCCGTCAGAGACTTCAGCACACTAAGGTGGGCCGCGACGTTTTTACGAACAGCGGCCACATCATCAGTAACCCAGGTACCGGACCTTAGGAGAGGAATGTACCAAGACACCATCCACCTTGATTGATGCCTCACAGCCTTGGCCCCGTCTGAAAACCATAAGATCAGTTTTGGTACTGGACAGCTGGACACCTCTGGCAGCGAGAGTTTTCGATCCACCATCAATGGCAACCTCCAATGCCGAAAGGATCACCAATAGATCCTTACCTGTGAGCCAGACAGCCACATCATCTGCATAAGCCACAACGCTCACTGCCTGGCCCATCTCCACCAAGACCGAGTTGATAACACAAGCAAACAGCACCGGGCTGAGACAGCTGCCCTGGGGGAGCCCCGGTCGGTGGTTCTCCCCCCCCCCGACCAAACAGGGCCAACTCTTGTAGCGAAGTCACACTGACCGAGCAGAGCCAGAACCGCTGCCTTCACCTTGTAGCTTACACCCAACTCGCTGAGTTCGTGACCGACCCACGACACATCCACCATGTCATAGGCCATCCTGATGTCAGCCACTGCAATGCTATCATTTAACCAGGCCTCGGGTATCCCTGATTCAAGGAATAGCATCGCATCCTGTGCCCCCCGATGCTGCCGGAAGCCAAATTGGACGCCAAACAGACACCCAGACTTCTCAACTTGCTACACCAATCTGTTCACCAACATCCTCTCATATACCTTACGGGCACAAGACAGAAGGGCAATAGGCCGGTAACTCCTTACGGCCTAGTGCACCTTCCCCCTACCAAGAACCGGGGTCAAGACGGAGAACATCCAAGTTCGCGGCGGGAGGGCCCTATCAAACCGACTTTGATAAAAGGAAAGCAGAGCCTGGCTGCCATCCTCTTTAAGTTCCAGCAGATCCGCGTAGGAGACTCCATCAATGCCCACTGCACTGCCACTATGACAGGCTGTGAGCACCGCCGAGAGCTCCAACCGGGTAAGCGTGGAGTCCTAGCCATCCATTCCCCCGGAGTCCCCCCCCCCCAGCACCTCGAGGCGGAGGAGGACCCTTAGGGGAACCATACAACTCTGCAAAGTTTGCATTAAACGCTTCAGCCATGCCAGGCCCACGCAAGACCGCTCCGGTCCCGCCGCAAACCCAGGCAATGGCTGGACGAGCATCCTGCGGTCTAACTAGAGCCCAGACCTTGGAAATCAGCAGACCCTCAGAGACTTTAGCACAAAGTCTTGCCCCAAACTGTGCTTTTTCCTTGTGGAGGAGGAACCTCGTCTCCTGTGCCACTCCAACGTACTCGTACCACCTAGCATCACAGCGAGACCGCAGAAACCTCTGCCGAGCTCGACGCCTATCCCTGACAGCTACAACGCAAGCATGTGTCCACCACACAGCATCACGTCGGGCCCTTCTAGCTAAACAACGAACACCCCCTCCCTTTCTTTCCACAATCCACCTCTTCACCCAAGGTGCAATATCCCCTGAATCTACCACCGGACGAACAAAACGGGCGAGGCTGTCAAGTACCCTCCCCCTCCCAGTGTTCCAGGACAACGCCACAGGAAAATGGTCACTCCCCCGCAGGTCTGTTGACACCTCGAACGCAGCATGAGTGGCCAAACTATTGGTACAAAGGAACAAGTCCAAAGTCGATTCCTGGATGACCCCCCTATATCGGCGGACAAATGTTGGCGTCCCTTCCTGCACCACAGTCAGGCCGAACTGATCCAAACTATTGGCAATGACCCGACCCCTGCTGTCACAACGAGTGCTCCCCTATTGCCAATGATGGGCATTAAAATCCCCACCCAAAAGAAGAGGACCAGGGAGTGACGACACCCACCCTTCCCACGCCTCCCGAGAAATGCTTCCTGTTACGTGCAAAATTCCCACAGTGACCCACTCTCTCCCCCGCCAAACTCTAAAAACACAAGCATCAATTCCACGACACGGGGTGGAGGGGAGGGTGCACGTAGGAATCCAATCCCGACATAAACTCTGACCTCCGACCGACCAGGGCCAGCCATACCCACAAACCCATTCAAAACAGGGACTACATTGGGTGGGAGCCTAGTTTCCACCGAGCCCAAAATTTCAACCTTAGACCCTAAAATTTCAACATCTTCACCCTTATTAGCCACTCCCCTTGCATTTCACACACACAGGGTGAAACACACAAAACTACAGAGACACACGTACTTGAAGTTGTTCACTGTCTCCCTCCACACAGGGAACTAAATTTGCACTAGCATTAGAGCCACTGCTGTGCCTCGCATTACTGGCCTCACTACCTGACCCACACGAACCTAACTCACCATCTGACACCGTCATCTCAATTTTCACTTCATTTGCCCAACTGATTTCCGTGCCACGCACTACTTCAGCTACGGTGCCATTTATTACTACGCCCGAAACCAAATCCGAAGCACTGACAACACACTGTACACACACACATTGGCATTTCCACCGTGTACACACACTTTTGGGTCCACTATTACAGAGGGCACACACTCAGTTGACACTGGAACTGGCACCTCACTCACAGTAGAAACCACACTATCATTAGCCATCTGCTGGTCTGAGAGATCCTCCTTTTCACCCAAGGGCAAAAAACGGTTATTGTCCACTGCAACCACTTTGATAAAAGGTGGGGAGCTCGCAAGTGCCGACCGCGAGACTGACGCTTTCCGCCGACGTGAACGGCGCTGAGTCGACCACTCAGATGGAGTAGGGACATGCGTGCCTTGGCTGGAGGTCCAACGGCCCCAGACTCCACATCAGCAGCTGGAGCAACAGAAACGGTATGAGGCACCTTTGGGGGGGGGCCAAATGTACACAAGGCACCTCTCGTGGTACTAATCTGCGGCACACCTTACAAAACGTTTCACTGCACAGACGCCTCACGTGACCTCTTTTGAAACAATTTAAACACCAGGGAGGCCTGTCAGCTATGGCCAGCAAACTGGCAATCCCTAAGACGCCAACAGCATCAGGCACGTCGTCTACAACAATTGAATCCTTGAGTTTCACCACACCGCACCTAACTCCCGTCCGACAATGATGGAGCCCGTCAATAAAGTAACGTTCATGGGATAAACCCACTACTTCCCCGTAGAACGAAAGAGCCCTCACAATGTCAGAGTCTGGAACATCGAGTGGCAGCCAATGCAACTTGAACCGAAGCGTTTGATCATGTAAGTCGTAAGTTGCTGCTTGGTGACCGCCTATGAGTAAGTTGCCTGCTTTCTTCACAATGCACTTGGCCTCTCTATCAGCAAACGACACCTGGAAGGCATTGTTTGCCCACAACCTACTAATACCGCTGACACGGCGCAAGTCGACGAGATCGGCCAAAGTATCTCTGAGGTCCTGCACCAAATACGGACGTCCGACCTGGTCTGCCAGGATGACCAGAGAAAGCTCCATGGAGAGATTGGAGAGGCAGCCCTGTAAAGCCTCTTTAGGTCAGGTCACGTGGTGCCTCTTGATCAACACCATATGAGCCTCCCAATAAATCTTCCTCTGAAACACCTGCAGCAGCACTGTCCTTTGCGGCCAAAGCTTCCACATAGGATGCCTTTGGAGAAGGCCCGGTTGCCCCACGACGATAAATACCGTCAGTCACTGTTTCTCTTAATCCTGCATGCTGAGCCTCCTGACTGTCTGCTTTGTTTGCAACACTGGTCTCCCCTGAATTGTTAGTATTGTTTGGCCCTACATTGTTTACATTCTGAGTCAAAAGTCCCAACTCTAAATCTGCCTCACCTTCCCTTGCAACTACACTGTACAAATTCCAGTCCAACTCGTCCAGACCCAAGCCTTCTGCTATCTTCCACACTTCATGGTACTTTCCCACTGATACAACTCCACTGGTGATCTCCCTCTGAGTCAGAGTCTTGACTTCTTCATCTCTAACAACGCCAACCGCGCCATGTTGGGGGAACTGTCGTCACATTCACAACTGTCATCACAATCAACAAGCAATTTAAGGAATTCGAGTAACAATACAAAGTGTCAGAGTAGAGGCAACATTGTTGATAAATTACATATTAAAGAAACCTTTACGTGCTATTTTACTGTTAATGGCAACTGACAAACGGAAAAAAATAGCTATGGTTACAGAAACACTTCGGCTGGAAGCAACTAGACCAATAATTACAGGGAAACGAGTAGACAGGTAAGACTTGTAAATCTAGAAGCCATGGTAAATGATCGGCTTGCTTTAAAGAGCCTGGAACACTTGCCAGACCTTGGCCATTTTTCAAACCAAGTCCAAGACCCGGCAGGTGGTGGCCAACTTACGGACTTTGTTGACCCTGAAATACATCACTTACATGCCGTGGAAGAAAATTTTTTTTAATTTGAGTTCTCTGTCAACAAAACCTTAAATGATTTTCAGTCAATCGTCGAGCTTAATTCAGGGAATCTTGTATCTAAAATCGAAAATCTCCTGTTGAAACAGTCAAATTTTTTCTGTGAAGTCATCGAAGCTAAGCTGCAGCATCACGATGACCACCTCTTAAACAGGTTACCAGACTTAACTGCTGCAATAAATATTGAGGGGAAAAAAAAGCAAAACACAAATGCAAACACCGGAAATGAAACTGGATTACCAGGCTGTACTTCTACAGGTATTGTCCAATTCGCTCAATTCTGTCAAACACTAAAGAAGGGCATCTTCAGTTATTGTCCAGCCATGTTGAACCCTCTGAAGTCGAACTCCTACATATCCTACGACACTTTCAGACACGCAAAGCTCAAAATGGGTAACAGCCCGAAAAAAGAAAGAAAAAATTAAATACACTGACACCGGAAAAGGTAACTCCACGGCCTCACCAAATACATTGTGCAAGAAAATCCATTTCTACTAATGCTACCGAATGTACTAGAAAATCTTCATCTGCCTCAACTGCTCCTCTTCCGGTAAACACTAAATCAAATAGTCGTGTCTCTCCCTCTGAAATTGAGAAACTAAACTTATATAACCCTGTGGTGTGCCATACTGCAAGCAATACTAATGGTGATGCTATCAAAAAGGTTACACATGTTACACCCGAAGTGAAACCAACATATGACCCGGATTCACAGCTTATAGGTGATAAATATTGTTCCAAGGATGCTCTGGAGTCCGGTGACCACTGTCCTGATAGTAGTAAAGATGAGGACTGTGGAGTTGGTGAAGTAACATGGTATGGTCGAACTACTATTGTGGGTGACTCACACGTCAGGAACCTCAGAGGCAGCATTCACCCTTGTATCAAAACTTGGACCATGCCAGGTGCTAGGGCACAGGACCTAATTGCAAGATTGCCGGAGGCCCTGGGGAGTTCTGACCCGGAATCATCATTCATTGTGTGTGCCAGTTCTAACAATCTTCCACTTGACCTCCCCCCCAAACCGCATTTACTGCATCTCGCAAACGTAACCAACTCTGTTCGATCTGTAAGACCGACTGCCAAGATCTCTTTGATCGGTCTTTTTCCACGGTTGGGCATGAAGAACAACGAGATTGATAGAGCTGTTGCTCACACAAATGTACTTCTGAGAAAACTCTGTGTGAACAAACAATTTAAATTTGTTTCCATTGACAGTGATATTTGTGCTGACCATACTCTTTTAGGTAGGGACGGGTTACACTTGACCAGTAGTGGAAAGAACAGGTTACAGCGTGAACTGAATTTTCTACACTCTCCTTTGGAAAACATGATTCACTAAATGGGAATAATCCCATCTCACAGGTGATTCTTAAAGTGCCATCCATGTTGTCTGGTGATCTGAAATGTATCTCTTTAAATGCTAGGAGCCTAGTTAGCAATATGGGGTGCTTCAGGGCTCTTTTGGCGGGGAATTATTTTGATCTCATTTTTGTTGTCGAGACATGGCTCCACGATGGGCTCACGGATGCTATGGTGGTGGGAGGTTTCCAGTATGGTGCAGTAAGACTGGATCGAGGTTCTCGTGCTAGGGGTTTATTGGTTTTGTACAGGCTGGGGTTGGAGGTTGTCTGTAGCCTGGTAGCTGAGGATGCAGAGGCTATATCTGTTTTAAAGCCAACCCAGAAACTTAATTGTGTTGTATGCTACTTGTCAGACAGTTTTGACGACCTGCAAATCGGAAAATTGGGTTTGTTTAATAATGGGGCCGTTAGGTCAACTTTCTCAAATATCATACTAGGTGATTTTAATCTGTCGACTGTGGATTGGGGACATGTTACTATCAACAATAGACATCATTGGGCTTTTTTTGGAGCTTATAGCACCACTTGGTCTGCACCAGCTTGTCTCCGAACCTACCCGTGGGGACTACATTCTTGATCTGATCTTCTCCCAGGATGATCGGTTGATTTTTTATGTGTCGGTGGAAGACCACCTGGGTAATAGCAATCACAGTATGGTGTCAAGGGCATATTTGGCAGATTTCGACTGGAATACTTCAATCTTTATGAAATGCCCAACAGTTGAACTTGCCTGGGACTGTTTTCTTGGCCTACTTCATGATTGGGTTAACTCTTGTAGGATTCCGGACCGGCCCGGGCCGCCCCGCCCCACTCTAAGAGACAGCATGTCCCTAACAACATTGTCAAGCTTGTACCTACTAAATTAAAACTTTGGAAAAAACACAAAAATGCACCAACTGAAGAGACACTCAATTGCTACAATGTGTACCGTAAACAGTATTCTGCCTCGGTTGAGGCTTGGCATGATTCATGTCAGGCTGAAATTATCAAGGAGAGAAGTTCCTCAGCCCTTTATCGTTTTTATCGACAACAAACTGGAACTTCTCATACCCTGCCCCCATTTCGACTAGGTGACAAGTTCATTGCTGATAACCAAGAAAAGGCGGAGGTGGAGGGAGATCTTTGCATCTAATGGTGTTATTGACGATGACTCTGTACTCCAGCCACTAGCTCAAATTCAACAGGTGGATGAGTTTTGTGACCATGTGTTATTCTTACCTTCTAATGTTCGTTATACTATCTCCAAACTTAAGCCGAGCCATGCCCTGAGTCCAGAAGGATTCTCAGCTTTTTTTTTTATAAGCAGCTGATAAACGAACTAAGTTACCCATTAGCAAAAATTTTTGAGCTCTCCTATCTTTCGGGAAGGGTGCCCAGTATTTGGCGGTCTGCACTTGTTGTTCCAGTGTTTAAAAAGGGGAATACATCAGATCCAAGAAACTACCGTCCGATTGCCTTGACAGCTATACCGTGCAAACTACTGGAATCTATAATTAGAAATCATATGATGAACTACTTAGAAAGAGGTTCACTTATTCACCAGGACCAGTTTGGTTTTATGCCAGGCCGTTCAACTTCTAGTAGCACTTGATAGGTGGACAAATGCTCTGGAGTTGGGGGCATCATCTGGCGTCATCTACTTTGACTTTCATAGTGGATGACGCCAGATCTGTAGTGTTCAGAAACTGATTTTCAAACTACATGTTATGGCTCCGGCGGCCAAATTTTGCAATGGATCACAGCCTTCCTTGAGGGGCAGACCCAGAGGGTATGGGTGGGGAATTTCTATCTTCAGTTTCCAGTATTGTGAGCGGGGTCCCACAGGGCTCTGTACTGGGCCTGTTGCTGTTCGTAATTTATATAAACGACCTGTCTTATACCAGCTCAGGTATTAATGATTTTAAATTTGTTGATGATCTGAAACTTGGAACCGAGATCATTTCTGTGTAGAATACTATCGCTCTCACAACTGAGATGGTAAATGTTTCAGACTGGTCAATAACTTGGCAGCTGCCACTCTCTGTTCCAAAATGCGTTGCATTCCATATAGGATGCTTAAATCTGAGCCACACATACAGGCAGAACGACACCCCGATGCCTGATGTGGACAAGGTTCGGGACCTTGGGGGTGTGGTTTACGTCGAACCATAAACCTTCCTTGCACTGTAGTAAGATTACTGCTCTGGCTTTCCGTCGACTTGCATTTCTGAATCGATGTTTTCATTCAGGGAGTATACAGATCCGGGTCTGGGCATTTAAAGTCTTTGTGCGCCCATTACTGGAGTATGCCACCCCCGTGTGGTCGCCTTCCTTGCTTAAAGATATTGATATGGTTGAGTTAGTCCAACGACGATTCACAAAGGATTTGCCTGGTTTCAGGGAAATTCCGGCTGGAGAACGCCTGGAGAGGCTAAAATTAGAACCTCTGGAACTTTGCAGACTGAAATTCGATCTTGTGCTCACCTTAAGGATTTTGCGAGGTTTCTTATCAGTGGACCTGCCTTTCTTCGACCTGAGCCCTGCTCACTCCACTAGAGGCCACTCTTCGAAGCTTTTAGTTCAGCCCTCGAGACTGGAGTGTCATCTGCATTTTTTTTTCTGTGAGGGTGGTGCCTATTTGGAACTCCTTAACTCAGAAAGCAGTCTTGGCGACCTCTGTAAGAAGGTTCAGACAAATTTTAGATAAATTGCCACTATCCAGGTTCTTGAGGCAGCAGTATTAATCATAAATTACCATGCTGCATTCTTTCGGATTGGTGTCAGTGGCTCACCGCCCTTCCAACGTCCACTACACTTAGTAGTGGGAAACCTTTTTATTATTATTATTAAAACTGCTCGACAACGAGTAGCTAAGATTAAACAATGTTTTATGTCCAAAGTTCACAAAACATAATATTGGGCTTCTTGTGTCGGTGTTGGACCGATACTTGAATATAAGAGCCCAGTCTGGTCCCGTCACCTAATAAAAGACTTTGACCACATTGAGTCGGTGCCGCGATCATGTACCACGTATTTACCTGGACTTAACGGTAAAGATTGTAGGGACCGGTTTAAGTTCTTGAACACAAACCCTCTTGAATTGCGCAGATTAAAAACATGTAAGTAAGTATTGGCATTGATGGGACAAGTGGGGAAAATTCCTATCTCCTATTTCTTCTATTTCTATTTCTATCTCCTATCTCCTAATTCCTATTTCTTGCTAGTTTCTTGCTTGTTTCGTGTTAGCTTCATGTTAGTTTCTTGCTAGTTTCGTGTTAGTTTCTTGCAAGTTTCGTATCATTATCTTGCTGGTTTCGTGCTAGTTTTTGGCTTCTTATCTGATTGCAAATTGTTGGTCCGTATCAAAGAAACACTTTGTTTAGGAATGGGTGCAAATACCCTTCACGTTTGAGGCTAATCACCCTAAATTTTATACATAGTTTTTTGCGAGTTCGTGTTAGTTTCATGTTAGTTCATATTAGTTTCTTGATAGTTTCTTGCAAGTTTTGTGTCAGGTTTTTCTTAGTTTCGCATGAGATTTTTGCCAGTTTTACGCTAGATTCTTACCTGCTTATCTGTGGGCAATTAGTTGATTCTTATCAAGGCCAGACTTTGGTTTGGAATGGGTGAAAATAATCTTCCTGTTTGTGTCTCCATTACACTTCCTTCTTTCATACCTGATAATTTCATGTTAGTTTCTTGAAAGTTTCGTGTCAGTGTCTTTCTGATTTAGAATTAGTTTCTTGCTAGTTTCGGGTTAGTTTCTTGCTAGTTTAGTGCTATTTTTTTGCCTGTATAACTGTTGGCAAATTGTTGTTCCTTGTCAAAGTCCGACATTGTTTAGGAGTGGGTGAAAACAACCTTTGGTTTTGTGTCAACCATACCATTCCTTCTTAATTTCATGTTAGTTTC
>JAHWFP010079327.1:2049-39381 GCA_023313725.1 Lithobius niger
AGGGCGGAAGGGGATTAAGGCTTAATGGCACGTTAACAGCTAAGGGGAAGGGGATTGAGGCTTAATGGTGCATTAACAGCTAAGGGGAAGGGAATTGATGCTTAATGGCGCGTTAACAGCTAAGGGGAGAAGGGGATTGAGGCTTAATGGCGCATTAACAGCTAAGGGGGGAAAGGGATTGAGGCTTAATGGCTTGTTAATAGCTAAGGGGAAGGGGATTGAGGCTTAATCGCGCATTAACAGCTAAGGGGCAAGGGGATTGAGGCTTAATGGCACATTAACAGCTAAGGGGGAAGGGGATCTAGGCTTAATGGCACGTTAACAGCTAAGGGGAAGGGGATTGAGGCTTAATGGTGTGTTAACAGCTAAGGAGGAAGGGGATTGAGGCTTAATGGCACGTTAACAGCTAAGGGGAAGAGGATTGAGGCTTAATGGCACGTTTACAGCTAAAGGGGGAAGGGGATTGAGGTTTAATGGCACATTCAAGGTCTATGTCAGACCAATTTTGGAGTACGCTAGCCCCGTTTGGTCTCCTTATTTGCTTCATGACATTGATTTGGTAGAGGCAGTCCAGCGACGGTTTACCAAGGCATTGCTTGGATTGCGCAACCTGTCATATGGAAGACGTCTACACATCCTTAAACTTGAACCACTTGAACTACGGAGAATAAAAATTGATCTTATTCTTACTTACCAAATTATTCATGGTGTAGTTGGGGTAGATGTGCCTCTTTTTGACCTGTCGGAGTCAAATCGGACTAGAGGTAATTCCCTGAAGCTTACGGTGCAAACATCACATTTAGATTGTAGACGTAGCTTTTTCGCATTGCGTGTGGTTAAGATTTGTAATTCTTTACCAGACGAAATTGTCACCTCGCCCACAATTCATACGTTTCAAAGCCGCCTCAGCTCGTTTAATCTAGGGATTTTTATGCGTCGGTCTTATCCTCCGAGTTGAATATGTAATCTTGCATATAATTACTCTTCTTATATGTCTGTTCCCACCCCATTAAACTTGGTCTCCTTGGTGACCCACGGTCCTTGCCTGACCCGTTAATATTGCAACAAATTGTTTTATTTTTTTTTATGTATTCATTTTTATATTTTTAAATGGTGACAATTCCTATTTTGGGAATGCTTTTGTTTTTAGTACTTATCATGACCACAAATTTTTTTTCCTAACGATGCTTTTTAAACCATCTCATTTGTTCATCTGCTTTTATTTTTACTTGGGCCGATCCTCCACGTCCCGTGTCCAACACGTTTGGCGATGCCATCGGGGGCCTTAGAGTCCCTGGCAGGTCTAACCTTGGTGGTAAGGCATTCGTGTCCCAACACCTAATCCCCTCACCTTCACTTGCCGGCCAACCTCTTTCATTACATATGATTGTCTTCTGTTTTAATTTAGGCTGGCTGTTAGCGACCTTAGGGTCCTTGCCAGACCTGTTACTATCGTGACAAATTATATTATTATTATTATTAACAGCTAAGGGGGAAGGGGATTGAGGTTTAATGGTGCGTTAACAGCTAAGGAGGAAGGGGATTGAGGCTTAATGGCGCGTTAACAGCTAAGGGGAAGAGGATTGAGGCTTAATGGTGCGTTAACAGCTAAGGGGGAAGGGGATTGAGGCTTAATTAACAAGTAGGGGAGAAGGGGATTGAGGCTTAATGACGCATTAACAGTTAAGGGAGAAGGGGATTCAGGCTTAATGGTGCGTTAACAGCAGAGGGAAAGGGGATTAAGGCTTAATGGTGCGTTAACAGCTAAGGGGGAAGGAGATTGAGGCTTAATGACACGTTAACAGCTAAGGGGAAGGGGGTTGAGGCTTAATGGCACGTTAACAGCTAAAGGGGGAAGGGGATTTAGGTTTAATGGCGCGTTAACAGCTAAGGGGGAAGGGGATTGAGGCTTAATAGCGCATTAACAGCTAAGTGGGGAAGGGGATTGAGGCTTAATGGCGCGTCGACAGTCAGGTCATTAGCGTCAACCTCAGTCCCAGTGCAGTGGTCGTGGTTGCCACTGCGCCACACATTACAAAGATGTTAAACAATCCCAAATCTAGATCTTACCATAGATCTAGATTTAAATTTAAACACCCCGGACAGAAGGACAGACTTATCGCTTAATTGACGCATTGTGTCTCCCAGAAGACGGAAACGGCGAAGAACACCATCAAGACGGTGAAAATCAACAAGCAAGTGTAGGACCGTAAGTGGCGTCGACATCAATGACATTTAGGAAGGCTACCCCATCAGAAGGAAACAGTGCTAACCACAGTCACAGTGCAGTACTCCAGGTTAGGTGCTGATGACGTTAATCTGAATTTTTACCTTCGTTTATAGGTAAAGATAATCTTTTTTTATGACTCTAAACTCACTGGACGCAACTAATACTCTTAGAACTGAAGAGACGTTGCTGTCTAGTTAGGATGGAGACACTAAAAAGTTCTTGTGAGTCAGTTAGCCAGGAAAGTGAGAAAGGTTCCCAGGTTCCCTGTAAGCTACGTTGCAACATACTTTCTTTTTTTCTTTTTTTAACTCGAGGAGTGAAAAAGGAGCATGTGGATTAATGAACCTTTGACTTCTAATTCCATCTCGGGAAGGAGAGGGTCAGTTTGGCTAGGAATTTCGCAACGTCGAAGTAAAATGTAAACACAATAGGAATTGGCAAAACATTCACTCCTACTTCGTTCTCGTTCGTCTGTCATTAACATAGCTTTCAGTCACATAGGCTACCTCGGGAATATAGCTCCAGTTTTGCTAGGAATTGCGAAAATATAAAGCAAAAAGTAAACAAACAAAAAAGAAAATCGTGGATTAACATAGCTTTTAATTAATAAGGCTATTATGGGGAGAGTGTGGGGGGGGGGGGGGTGGGGTTTGAGGCTTAATGGCGCGTCAACAGCTAGGTCATAAGCGCCAACCTCAGTGACAATGCAATGGACAGGGAAGGATAGGGTCAGATTTGCTAAAGAAAATTTAAGTTCAAACTACAACAAAACAAAAAAAAAAGAAACTAGTTTAAAACACAAGGAATAAAAGAGAAGATGTTGAGATCAATAATAAGTTAGTTTGTTACATATTAGCAGCTGGTGTGGAAGTGGGCCTTTAAAAAAAACCAACCAACACTAAACGTGATGAGAGTTAATCTGAGGAATGGTGCCGACAAAACCCGTATTTGGGCGGGAGGGGGGGGGGGGGGGGGGGGGAGTTATGCACAAGAGGTCGGTTAAAAAAAATCATTAAAGTCACATGCATCCCTGTTGGCTTTTCTGTATGACTCAGTTTAGCCACATTACTTGAAACGTATGTAAATATTGCCAACACAGTCATTTTCTTGTTTTTTTTTTTGTCGTGCGAGATGATTTTGCGACATTAACTCTAACCTGTGTAAAATGTTGCAAACGCTATTCTCAACCGGTCCCACGCCATACTTGAAGCATTTAGGTGCCTTTAAAATCTTTGCAGAAATGCTAAAGGTTATAGTTCCGCAGGGAACGCTTAAAGTTTTCGAAGCTTTAAGCACACACAACCTGATCCGGGAAGCTGTTCCAGGGATTTGTCGCAAAGAAAAACTTGCGACAATTTCTATTTGCCCCATTTTTTTGCTAGTTTGAAAGAGTGGCCGTGAGTTCTTTCCCCTGATTGTACGTCAAAGAAAGAGGAGTGGTCTAAATCCACAAGGCCAAGCGATAAAGTGAATTCTGGGAAAGGTCAGCGTGTAACCGTCGTAATTCAAGGGGCTTCCGATTTAGGAGAAGAAGTCGCTCCATGTAAGTTTTATTTCGGAGAACATTATGGTGTTTTGTGAAAAAAACGCTGTACCGAGTCCAAGGCATCAATATCACCTAATAAGTGGGGGAACCAGAAAGGGCTTGTATACTCCGTCAATGGCCTAACATAAACCTTGTAGGCCGAAACAGACTAAAATACCAGGACCTGCACCTTGTTGATTTTAGTTTTTATTGCCTATACGAAAATATTCATTACCTGTATTTATAACAGTTCCCCTTTGTGCACTTACTTCCCCTAGAAGTTGTCTTCCCTGCTGACCTCGTATCACTGTGCATGACCGGAAGTAGGCGAGGCTTTATAAGCTCGGCGCAGTGGATCATCGTCATCTTTCTCCTAGCCCATAGAACCTAGTTCGTAGAGGGCAAGCTGGGCTGGTGAAGGTAATGTATATTTCGTGTAGGCAATAAAAACTAAACTCAACCAGGTACAGGCCCTGGTATTTTAGTCTTTTTATAGCCGACGAAAATCTCCATTACCTGTATTTATAGCAGACTTCGTCACCTAGGAGGAGGGCTAGGTTCGAGCTACCGGCAATACGAGCCAGCGACCCCAGGAACAAGTGCCGGTGAAGACAACCCTGGAGTCCCAACCAATTATTCATGCTAATATGGAGTGGTGGCTAAGTTCGCAGCACCTAGCCCAGGCTGGGCTTAGGTTGGCTTGGTGAGAGATTGGGGATGTGATCCTGTATGTATTGAAAAGTGGAATAAAAAGTAATATTATTATAATATTATTTTTTATATATCAGGATATCGCAACAGGGTGCCCAACACCTAGGGGAACTAAGTATAAAGCTGGTAGAAAGTATGAAACCTGCTTACCTTGTTGAGGGAGTGATTGTAGAGAGTTCTGTGGAGTGATGACCATCGAGAAGGTTGAAGCATTCGGCAGACGGAGACGCAAAAGGATCGGTAGTTGTAGGATCGCTGTGGGCACTTGGTAGATGTGAAGGTTCTGTTGCTGAGATGACAGTGACCCGGCGGAGGACGGATCGAAGAAAAATTGTTCGATCGGCAAGTCAGCAGTATGTTGCCAGTGAGAGTTGCCATAGGATCGCTGTGGGTGCCTATGTAGATGTTAGAATGATGTAATCCGGCGGAGCGTGGATCAGGAATCTTTGCAGAATCCAAACAAAAACAAGTTCTTCTTCTATTTATTATTATTATTATTTTTTTGAAAAGTTAGCAGTACGTTCCTAGCGAGCCTAATCGAAAAAAAATGTTGGTGGACGAGGATGTGTCATCCGCAGCTCAAGTTTTGTTTGGGTTACGTAGTAGGATCCTCATGGATCCGATCCTTAGCAGAGTGTGGAGCAGAGTGTGTTCGTGTAGAAGGTTTCTATTGAAGGATCCGGAATCCCAAGGCTACCCCTTTAGCTCTCTTACGGCAAGGGGAGCATGGTGGATCTCTGGAAGATTGTCGAGTTTGAAGTGATCCCATGGAAGACTGGTACGAAACTCGGAGCACCGTCGTACTGCCATACTGAGTACGAAGAGATCCCTGAGAAGCTGCTTAAAGTTGACGCATCTTCCCAAATGGAAAGCTGGGAAGTGGGAATAGTTACCGGGGATCGGCTTTGGAAGTTAAAGATTGCGATGGGTCGTGATAAGGTGATGTCAAGGGTGATGGGTTGGCGTGATGTAGGTCCTGTACCGCCGCTGAGGATCATGCTGGTGGTGATGTGGCTGGCAAGCCGAGTTTAGTGGAAGAGGGGAGAAAGTGTGGGCGACGTAATGCGACCTGGCATAATAGTACGCCCACCAGGGAGGAGACGAAAGGATATGTGAAGGCCACCTATAATGATCGTTTAGTAGAGCATAATTAATCCTTAAGGATCGATGACGGCGGGTTACGTCCTCTAGTTCATTGGAGAGCGCAGAATTCAGCTCAAGGAGACGTGCATTTTCTTCTTGAAGAGCAGAGGCAGAGGCAGCTGCTTGTCGAAGGGCTGAAGTGTCGATAACAATGGTGCGGAGCATGGCAAGTTCAATTGAGAATGTTTCAGCGATGTTGAGCACAAAATTGATGTTAAAATCAATGTTTTCCATATCACGAACTGTTAACTGCAAACCGCACATCAACGCTGCACGTAGAACCGACTTACTGAGAAATGGAGGTGGTTTGGAAGATAGTGGGGTGTCTTTTGGAAAAATGAGAGAGCCTTCATGAGCAACTGGAGAGGCAGATCGCAGGGAAGCCGGATCATGGGATGGTGGATTGGTCGAAACTGAGAGGACGGGAGGGATTGGCGGAGGTTCATTAAGATCCAATGTGGGCTAAAGTTTAGTTATGGTTCAACTCCAATGTTATGGTTCAGAATCGGACAGAACGGGACACTATGTAATGGTGAAGCACGGGGAGCGTGGACCATCTTTATCCTAGAAGTACACTTGGGTAATGTTGAGGATAATCCCTTGGATGTTGTAGTGATGCCGGAGGTTCCTGCGATGGCCAACGGATTAGTGGGCCTGGAAGTGTTGGTCCTCTGTCGTTTGGATGGAAGATTCTGTTGATTTGTAGGATCGGATGAAGATCGTTTAGTTGCACTCTGAGAGGTTTGGTTGTCTGAAGGAGGAGTTGGTTGTGAAGGTAAGGCCGTGGCGTGTTCGAGGGCCTTCTGTCAAGCGGCCCGAGCCACTCGTTGACGGGATAAGGCTTGTCGTTTGTCAGGCGAAATGTCCATGCAGACTTTCCATTTCTTCAAAGGCCATCACACTGCCTGTGGTACTGACAGCATGGATGGGGATCAAAGCGGTTGGACTTGCTGGCAAACCTTAGGCTGGAGCAGGGTTTGGGTGAAGTCAGATTGGGAAACACAACAGGTGGAACGGGATCTTCCAAAGATGACGAGTCCGACATGGTGTCGCAGAACAAAGGAGAAGCAGCGCGGGAAACCGCTTTGTAGAGGCCGATTGCAGCGATCGTAATGGTACAGTGAGTAGGTAGTGTGGGATCGCAGAGGTATCAGGCGGATCGTTTCAAGGCAAACGGGGAGAAGGAAAGCGGAGTGAAGGGATGTTTCCAGACAAATTGGTGCGGGTGCATTGGTATTGGTTGTCGTCCATCCTGCGTGTTAGAAGGGGAAGGACGGAGGATCGAACTAGAAAGGTGTCATGAGTAGCTGTGAAATGCGGAATTGTAGTGGCAATGAAATCGCCTTGTAGACAGGTTGTAAGGATCGGAAGGCTTGTGCGTGGCTGTTATCCAAGTCTTGTGATGTTGTTGATGAAGGAAAGACGGAATCGTAAAGGCTAGGAAGCCTAAGAATCGGATCGCTTGATATGTGCAGAAGTGGTTGTTGATGGTGGAAGGATCAGGTCTCCTTTCTTTTTATTATTGCGTGGGAGTGATTGAGATGGAATTCCAGGGTATTGGGATGGGAGGATCGTGAAAAACGGTTAGGAAGTGCAGGGCTAGTCCCGGACGTTCTCGTGTAGTACCTTGGAATACAGTCCCAGTGGTGCAGCTGGCGATAATGGTGCTGAAGGAGTGTGATGGAATTATCGTTGATGATGGGTGGATAGAGTCCGCCTCCCCTTTTCCGTAGGTGGAGACCTGAAGTGTGGAGGATCAATTTTGAAGGATCGTTAAAGGATGTGGCGAGACAAGTACTGGGGTTTTATTATAAAAATGTCTTTATCTATGATCCCAGAAAAGCAGCCGGCAAAAGAGGAGTTGGAAGAGTGATTGCTGAAGAGAAAGAAGGCTTGTTAGGGTCAAATGGTATGTGAGGAGATGGTTCGGATATGGGGATCGTAGATGGTCTTGGCGAATGCGGCGTGATGCCAGTAATGGAGAATGGCTTGGTTTTGCTGAGGAACGGTGGAGAGTAGTCCAACGAAAGAAAGTCCGGAGATCGGAGAGGCGAGAGCATGTGTAGTGAAAATCGTAATTTTGGTTCTTTCTTTCGGGGCAGTGAAGGTCGATGGATCCAGCTGTTGAAGCAGGCTGGAAAGTCGTAGTGGGTTGTGCAGGTCCTGGTGGACCGGAAAAACGTGGGATCGCAAAATTTCTATGAAAACGTTGGAAAGGGTGAGGGAAGCCACAAGGACTGTGGAGGCAAAAAATGTGAAGACGTGGGATCCAATCCTAGAAAGACCATAGTGACTGGTGAAGGTAATTGTGGTAAGAATGAGGGTAGAGCACTGGTCTTGAATGCTCCCCTTCTTTCTTCAGCCGGGAAGTGATGGAGAAGGTTCAGGACAACAATTGAAGGCGGGACCCGGAGAGGTCGGAGTAGGATCACCCTCGGTAAAGAAGTCCGTCCAGTACGCCTGGGTGATGCT
Organism: Lithobius niger; assembly: GCA_023313725.1. Classification (NCBI taxonomy): domain Eukaryota; kingdom Metazoa; phylum Arthropoda; class Chilopoda; order Lithobiomorpha; family Lithobiidae; genus Lithobius; species Lithobius niger. The sequence continues at coordinate 10,131 of JAHWFP010079327.1, forward strand.
CGTTGTGAGATATGTAGGTGACGAATCGATCCTTGGGAAGAATCAGGAGTGGTAAATGCGGAGCATGGGACCGAGTCCGCCGAGGGGATCGGGGCATCAGTAAGAAAAGAATCCTCAATGCATGTTGAAACCTCGAGAAAATGAGCTGGAGAACTGGAGACGGCCGACGCTGATGGTGAGGATGAAGTCGACATCCCGACAGCGGATCGTGACCGGTTGGTGGTGTGGATGAAGGATCGAGGATCCAGGATCAAGGATCAACGGGGAAGGCTCGAGTACGCACACACTCGGTGAACGCCTTAGAAGAAAGATGACGATGATCCACTGCGCTGAGCTTATACAGGCTCGCCTACTTCCGGGTCATGCGCAGTAGTAATACGGGCTCAGCAGGGAAGACAACTTTTTGGGGAAAATAAGAGCTCGAAAGGGAATTGCTATAAATACAGTATTTTCGTCAGCTATAAAAAAGGGGCTTTGTGTCACCTGAAGTAAATACTATTCTACGATAGCAGCCCTATGATGGGCCTGTTTTATGACATGTTTACACTGTGTTCCTGATTTTAAGTCAGATTGATTAACACAGCTTTCAACTGCTAATGCTATCTTGGGAAGGAAAAGCTCAATTTCGTAAATTAAAGAGTATATAAGAAAAATAGTAACACGACAACGGACGTAATTTAAAAAAAGTAATATAGAATTAAAGGCACATACCCTCCACACGAGACTCCCATCAATATTTCTCGATATTCACATCAAGTACAGCCAGAAGGGTTTAATTATGCATTGTTGGTTAATCCCTTGCTAAAAATCATTTTAAAATGTAGCGCCTATTAGATTTTCTGTTGAGTATTAAGAGGTGTTTTTTGGGCATCCTGCTGATATCTGCAGCTTGGTGTACTTAAATTTGGCTCTACTTTGCAACTTAACCATGACGTATCACCGTTTCCATTTGATGAGGAGGAGGACGCAATTCTGGATTTCATTCTGTCACGTGACTCTCGTTTCATTGATGTTCTCCTATCGCACGAGCAACGCAGGACCAATGAAAAAGCGACCGGAAGTGACCATGTACTAGTACTACGCTGAAATTCGCAAAACGGTACGACGGCAACATACGTGGACTGAGAACTGCGCGTGGCTGTTATAGGGCAAGAAGAAGGAATATCCCTTTAATAGAGCTTTCAGCTGCTATGGGCATATCAGGAAGGAGAGGGTCCGTTTTGCTGAACACATCGTAAGTTTAAAGCGAAAAGTATACTAAAAGTAATAAAAAAAAATGCTAAATACTCCAGAAATAAAAGAAAAATACTGGAAGATTGACGTCGCTTTTAACTGCTAAGTCTATCCCGGGATGAGCATGGCCAATTTTGCTAGGCATTTTGTAAGGTCGAAGCAGTTACCTATTTCTAAGCTCCTGCGGCAAACTGACAGCAACCACAAGAACAATTCGATGGATAAACCTGGATTTGTTTGGTAGCATCTATAATTTATCGGGATGGGGAGAAGAATTTGTGACTGAGATCCCCTCTGAAACGTCTTAGATTCACTCCTATTAGTTCCATCTAAGTTTATAGAGGGCGCCATGAGTTTTACGTGGGAATTTCTACTCATTTTTCAGCCTAAAATTACACTAAACTAGCTTGTACTTAATTATTATTCAGTTTAGCTTAGTTGTAATTTAGTTTACTTTAGATTTGGGCTGAAAAGTGTGCAAAAATTACCAGACGGAACGCGTGGCGTCCTCTGAAAACTCGAATGGAACTAATAGGAATGAATGTAGCACGTTTCAGTAGGGACTTTTTAGAGTTACAAATTCGCCTCCCCAACCTTTTTTTATGGGTATTCTCTCACTGAACTCCAAAAACAAAGTGAAAAAAAAAAATGTTCGGAATGATCTTTCAACAGAGTAGGTTATCTCGAGAAGGTAAGTGCCATTTCCTGTAACAAACAGGACGGAAAGCCAAATGGCTCGAAAAGAGAAAAATAAATACAGTTGCAAACCTATTTGCGTTGCCTTTAGGACTTAAATGTCAGACTGCCTGATCGGGAATTGAACCCACGATCATAGGCCGAAGTTCTACCGCTTAGGCCATACCAATATGGCGGGGTGGGGGAAGGGGCCTTGAGGCTTAATGGCGCGTCGACAGCCAGGTCATTAGCGCTAATCTCGGTCACAGTGCAGTGGTACTGTGTCATTATGGCTGACCGGTAGAGCTTTGACTTTTGGTCTCAGAGATCGTGGGTTCAATTACCGCTAAGACAGTCTGATATTTAAGTTCAAAAGGAAACGTAAATAGGTTTGCACTTGTGCTCAACCAATTCTTGTAAACACCTAACGACATTAGCATTGCTTCCTGAACTATGGACTTATACCAGTATGAAAGAATGATTGCACCTTCTGATATTTAAACCGATTCAAAGTGCAAAAACCGTGAATTAATACTAGCCAACACTTAAAGGATTCGTTTCGATCTCGTGTCGTCAGGGCTTTGAGGCCCGGGTGCTTTCGCGTGTTGTACACAGGTTTCCGGGACCCTCTCAAAGCTCGATTTTTGTCTCTGATATATTTTGATTCTTTTTCAATCATTCAGTTATTCAGTGCTGGTCTTTTTGGAACTCGGCTGCCTTGCCGGCATTGTTCAACCTCGTAACAAAGATCAACCTGCCATCAATCCTCTATAGCGTGCGTGTCGTATCTTGAGTCCTGCACTTATTTTGTGATCGGCTACGTCTTCCTGGAGGGGGCGGCTTTAACCGACGGCCGCCATTGTTTTTGTAACTACTTTGGATGCCAACAAGGCACTCTGCGACCAAACACGTACAATTGATTATTTGTGTTCATTCTGGGGCGCACTCAAGATGGGCCGCGGACACTATAATCACCTACTGCCATTTCTTTTTTGGTTGTAACAAGAGCTATAATAATCTTTTTTTAGTCTGAATCCCAACGACATAATTGGCCCAATCCAAGAGTGTTTCCTCACAGCGAAAAGTTCAGGTTACCTAATAGACAGACTTAAAAGAACACAAAAAAAAAAACCACTTATACAGGTTCTATGAAAGTGAATTCTGGTACCTCGACTAAAGACCTATACAAAGATTACAAGATACTTTTGATGTATAAAGTTGAGAAACTATACAATTATTTTAAATAATTACTTTAATAAAGACCATAAAATAGTGATATTAAAAAAAAAAAGTTATCTGAGGGATGAAACCATTAGATATGAAATTCCTTTTGTAAACAACAGTAATGGAACAAGATGTCAAAATCTATATAATAATCTTGGAGGCCAGCTAAAAGGAAGGCTAAAAGGAAAACCACTTCTCCCCTCCTCGCGCCCGCATTGAAAATGCACTCTCCCACTCTACCTGCATGGAAACAGGAGTCAGGCATGAGTGGTCGATCAACTCAATAAAGGTTCAATCTGACAAGTCGTCGGGCCGAACAATCACTTCTCCCCTCCACGCGCCCGCATTACAAATGTGCTTTCCCATTCTACCTGCATGCAAACAGGAGGCAGGCATAAGTGATCGATCAATCTGACAAGTCGTCGGGAAGAGTGCCGGAAAAAAGTCCCGGAAAATGTCCCGGGAAATGTGTCCGTAAACTTAATTCATGACCGGCCCCGTGCATAGCACGGGCTTCCTCTAGTTTTATATATATACCAACAATTTTTAACCAGCTACCAGCTGAACTTACTACTTTAACTAGTTTTGGCCAAGTTAAGCGAAAAATCAGAGAACGGCTTATTAAAAAATAAGTATTATTTTATGCTCTTTTTTTCCTGTTCTTACAACTTTGTACTGATTTGTCATATACTTGTTTAGCCACAGTACTGTATTATAATAGGTTTGATCGAGAATGATTCATGTTCATGATTGTGTTCATTGTCTTGTTCTTGTACTTTAAATTTGATTCCTATTTTCTTTTATACGTTCATTTTTGTTTTTCTCCGTAATTGTAAAGATGATATTATTGTAATTTATTTTATACTTGATGTAACCCATACAAGTTTCTCTTTGCGACTTCGGCATACAATTAATTAAATAAATAAAAAAATAAAGTTATTGTATTAAGCCTTAGTACTTTCTTATAGTACGTTTCATCCAGAAGGATTCATGTTTGTATGTTTGCGATCTTGTTTTCATACTTTAAAATTAAGCGGTTGGGGTGTGGATGTTGGAATCACGGGGATTCTTATCTGTGTCCCAGTGTGGCTTTCGACGGTTTCGGTCAACCATCGATCATCTAGTTGCCCTTGAATCAGATGTGAGGGAGGCTTTTCGCCTGCGTCATCATCTGGTTCAGGTTTTCTTTGACTTGGAGAAGGCGTATGATACGACGTGGCGTTATGGGATTCTCCGTAATCTCTATAACTATGGCTTGAGGGGACAGATGCCACTGTTGCTTTCTGCTTACCTCTCAGGCCGTTCTTTTCGCGTTCGTGTCGGGGCGACTCTTTCCCGCCCGTTTGTCTTGGAGAATGGTGTGCCTCAAGGAGGTGTTCTTAGTGTCGTCTTGTTTGCTATAGGGATCAACCCCATTGCTCAGCAAGCTGCTGTTTCCCAGTCATTGTTTGTCGATGACTTCGGCCTGCGCTTTCGGGCAGCTCGCATGCAGACCTGCGAGCGGCAGCTACAGCTGGCAATTAACAAAGTCCAGACCTGGGCGGTAAGTAATGGTTTCCGGTTTTCTCCGGACAAGACTGTGTGCATCCACTTTTGCCGCCAACGAACACTGCACCCGGATCCTTGCCTGTACTTGGGGCAGGCACAAATTCCTGTTGTCCCACATGCACGTTTCCTGGGTCTGGTGTTCGATTCCAGGTTGTCTTGGCTTCCGCACTTACGCCAGCTTAAAGACAAGGCTTTGCGGGCGCTTAACATCTTGCGGGTCCTGTCGGGCACTTCATGGGGTGCCGATCGCGCTGCCATGTTGCGCCTCTACCGAGCCCTTGTCCGCAGCAAACTTGATTATGCGTGTATGGTCTATGATTCGGCTAGTGACTCCACTCTCCAGATGTTGGACACAGTGCATCACAGTGGCCTGCGTGTGGCGACTGGGGCTTTTCGAACTTCTCCAGTGGTCAGCCTCTATGCTGAGGCCTCGGAGCCACCTTTGGCCATTCGTCGGCGACAGCTTGCCATTCAGTATGCTGTGCGTTTGCGTGCTGTGCAATCCAGTCCTGCTTGGTCCATGGTTTTTGGGCCAGACTTGCGAGTCGGTAGACGCAGGGTGGGTAAGGGTGATTTCCGCGATAGGCTCCAGCAGTCCTGTCACGAGATAGCCTTTGAAATGCCCTGCGTCTTGAGGCTTGAGAGAATGCCAGTTGCCCCTTGGCTTGTCCCAGGTGGCAGTTTCATTTTTGCTCTGGCGTCCCTCCCGAAGGGTTCCACTTTACCAGCAAGGTACTTACAGGAGTTCCGGCGGCTGAGTTCTCAGTACGCCGGTTATCAGCGCCTGTTTACTGATGGGTCGAAGTCCGACGTTGGCGTGGCGTGTGCTTGTGTGTGTAAGGGTGTAACGATTGCCCATCGCCTTCCATCAGGCTATTCTGTGTTCTCTGCAGAGCTTTTGGCTCTTGGTTTGGCGGTGGAATGGATCCTTGACCTTCAGGGCACGCATTTCATTGTCTTTAGTGATTCCATGAGTGCCCTGGAGTCCTTGGCGAATTACAATCCTCGGAACCCCTTGACACAACGTGTCCAAGCTTTGCTTTCCCGCTTGCCTGGCCAGCGGAAAACCGTGCTTTTCTGCTGGATCCCGGGCCATGTTGGGATAGCAGGGAATGAACAAGCTGATTCTGCTGCGAAAGGGGCCCTTTCTGGCCCTCTCGGTAGGGATCTCAGCCTTGTTCCCTCAGATGCCTTGCCAACTCTGCGTCTGAGGTTACACGCTTTTTGGCAAACCTTGTGGGACAGACAGGACGGTAATAAGTTACGGGCCATTAAAGGCACTGTCGAGGAATGGCACTCGGCGTGTCGCCGCAGTCGCCGTGAGGAGGTTGTGTTGGCCCGTTTGCGAATTGGTCATACCCGACTAACTCACTGTTTCCTTTTGCGGGGGGTTGACCCTCCTGAATGTTCTTGGTGTCGACGGCCACTTACGGTCCGGCACTTACTTGTTGATTGTCGCCATCTTGATGGTGTTCGTCGTCGGTTCCATCTTCCGCATGACATTGCGCGTCAGTTGGGCGATAAGTCTGTCCTCCTGTCCGTGTTTTTCAATTTTTGCAGGAGGTACAGATGTATGACAAGATTTAGATTAGGGGTTTGAATAACATCTCTGTAATGTGTGGTGCAGTGGCAACCCGGACCACTGCACTGTGACTGAGGTTGGCGCTAATGACCAAGTTGTCGACGCGCCATTAATCCTCAATCCCCCCCCTTTAAAATTAAGACTTTTTTTTATTGTATACATTCATTTGCTACTGATTGTAAAAATAGTTCTAATCAGTAATGTATTTTGTGTTATCTGTATATAACGTTACAAAAGAGGTCAGGCGACACGGCCCACGGCTCCATGTGTTTGGTTGGAGGGGTTGTATTGAGAGAAAGCTTTTTAGGACAGCATGCTTCTCGAAGGAGCAGATTCGAGGCCGCCTTGACCCTTATTATTTTATTTCCGCCAGCATGAATATGAACATGGCTGGGAAAATATAATAAAAGTAAGCAATAGAAAGGGGGGATCATTAGCCATGGGGAGGGGAGGGAATCACTAGATACGCTGATTGAGTGAGCAAAGCGAACGAAAATCAGCGTTTGATAATCAGTGTGCGCAACAATTTGAAGGAACTTAATGTGGTCGAACATGGACATACACATGAGCTGCCTTAGATCCGCGACCCACCAGCTGCTGGGGGTTTTGGATAGATGGACCTTCGCATTGGATATTGGGGACCCCTGGATGTCATTTATTTCGATTTTAAAAAATGGCTTTTGAGTCGGTTGTTCATAGAAAACTTCTTCTTAAAATTAGTAGCTGTGGTATTGAAGGTAACCTAAAAAACTGGCTTGCAGTTTTCCTTGCGGAGCGCACACAGAGAGTGATGGTTGAGGATGTGTGTTCACAATGGAAACCTGTCCCCTGTGGTGTACCGCAGGGTTCAGTTCTCGGACCCATCCTTTTTGTGATCTACATAAATGATCTTAGGATAGGAGATGCTTGTACCTTCGGATGGAAGTTCACAGACGACCTGTAGATCGGAGCCGAAAATGTATCTTCTTTCCCGTCACCCGAATTGGATGCCCAGATTCACGGCGTTGTTCTGTGGTCCCGAAGGTGGCAGCTCCTTATCTCGAACCAAAAATGTTCCTCATTTCATGTGGGAACTGCAAATAAGTGCCCCCAGTACTTCCTTGATCAGGAAACCTTACGCCAAACTGAAGAGGTTAGGGACCTAGGAATTTGGTTCACTAAGAACTTAAAACCATCCTTACATTGCCAGAAAGGTGCCACTGCGGCATTCCGTCGCTCCATTATTGTAAATAGGTGTTTTTTTTTATCTGGGTGTTTTGCCACAAGGATTTGGGCGTTCAAGGTGTTTGTGCGTCCTGTCTTCTAATATGCTACACCTGCATGGTCCCCCTACCTGGCCAAAGATACTGACCTCTTGGAGAAAGTCTAGCGCCGTTATACAAAATATCTCCCTGGATTCCGGGAAATTGTTTACCGTGAAAGACTTGTAAGATTGTGTCTAGAGTTGCTTGAACTGCGACGAATAAAAGCCGACCTCGTACTTAAATACAAAATACTTCATAATTTAATCGGCATTGACATTCCGTTTTTCGATCCTGCACAACGCCTTATTTGTACATGCAGTCACGAGTGGAAGTTGGCCATACCTGCATCAAACATTGACTGTCGCCGGCATTTCCTCTCGGTTCGAGTGGTTCCTATTTGGAACGCACTCAGTGTAAAGACTGTGTCTGCACTGTCGGTTTCGACTTTTCGTAGGTTGCTTGACGAGGAACCGATTTACGTTTTTCTGAAACGTCCTTCACTCCCGGACACCTAATGGTTTTTTTTTTTTTTTTTAACCAGCAACCCACTCCCCTCTTCCCTTTGAGAACTGTGTTGTGGTCCCAGGCAAATACGTCTTCTTAAAATATACCATTTTTTAAAATTTTTAATGGCATGTACGCCGCTTGCGGTAGTCCAGCCACCCTGTTTTATCAGGTTGGCCTTTGATTTATATACATATACAAATATTTTTTTTAATTATTTTTTTTAAGTGTTGATAAATCCAACTACCAGGGTGCTTTAGTTTTTAGTATTATACTTTTTAATTATACAGCATCATTTTGGGCCTTTTAACATTTTCCACACCCTTCCCATGTCCTGCACGTTTGGTGATGCCATCGGGGGCCTTTGAGTCCCTGGCAGGTCTAACCTTGGTGGTAAGGCATTCGTGTCCCCAAACCTCTTACCATCATCCATTCCTTCGCCGTATATTGTACACTGTATTTACATGTAATTGCGGCTGGCTGTCAGTTACTCCCCAGTCTTTGCCAGACCCGTTGCTATCGCAACAAATATTATTATTATACTTAATCAGTGTTGAAAACCTGGCTTCAACACCACCCGTGCGTAGAACGGGCTTCAGCTAGTATATGTAACTAGTACAAGTTTCTCTACGAGTCTTCGGGATACAATTAAATAAATAAATAATAATATAACAGCTGCTGCAATCCTAAACTAGATCAATCTTTATTATTATTATTATTATTATTATTATTATTATTATTATTATTATTATTATTATTAATATCATGCGCCTTACAGACAAACCCGCAGATCGCGCCTATAAATGACAAATAATAAGTCCTGGTTCCCTTCGCGGCTCGATCACCGAACACAAAGGTGGAAACGTGTTTCTCGCGTTAGCGAGCGCCGTCAGACAGCCAACGTGTCATAACTCATGAGGCTGATGTCATCCGCTATTGATTTTCCCTCGCGCTGTATGATTCGGGAGTGTTCCTTAGCCGGCGACGGATGTAGACCGACTCCATTTTTCCAATTCGTCTGAGCGGAAATCGCGTATTTCCAGCCGTCTTGCGAAACGACATCCACAAACATGACATATGGAAATGCAAACATCCTGTCGGTGTTTATACCCCTTTGCGCTGCCTGGGCAACGCAAAGAAATATTCTCACCCGTAAGCTACATATGAGATGTCGGAGATAATTCAAATTGTCAACACCTTTCTGCTGACAGAAAGTTGCTGCATCACCAACACTCAGAACACTGGCGTGCGCTTGGACAATGACCTAGCAAGAACATTAGGGAGCAAACTCAAAAAAAAAAAATAAATAAAATACTGAGCAACTATTTGCTCTACAATAAAGCATTAAAAAAAACCACCGTAAAGCCAACGGCTGGGAAAGCTATAGCAACGACTATGTCCGTCCGTACGTCGACTTTTTCAGCGATAATCAAGTGGACTTTAAAAAACTCGGCAAATTATAGATATAATGGCTAATAGGCTCTCTCGACGTAACGCAATAAAATAATAACATTTGATCGTCGCATTTAACCAATACAGGAATACACGCATTCGAACCCAAAAAAAAAACACAAAAGGATTTCGTCAACGACACACATTAGCTTCATTATCAGTCTCGACACCATGTTGCATGAATGAACAGGCCTACTCTCGAACCCAATTCTCCGTTAGCTGCTACTAACGAAATTAAAACAACACGTAAAATAAATAGAACTAAAAGCTGAAAATTAGGACTAAAATTGGTATCTTGAAAACAGGGCATAAATAATAAGGAATAAAATTTCTTGGAGTCTCGACACCGTGTTGCGTTAATGAACATGCCTACTCTCGAACCCAATTCTCCGTCAGCTGCTACTTAGGCCCGTAAAAATCAGGCCTAAAAGCTGACATTTGCGCCTGAAATCTAAAACCAGGTCTAAAAGGGAACACATTTTAAACCGGCAATTGTGACGGTTACTACTTGTAGGTTATATAAAAAGAGATCGCTGTTGTAGTGCGTGATAGGGGTGTGCGCCTTAACATTTTCGACGAGAAAGTGGCGGAAGTGTAAAGAAGATCGGTTCGGCTTTAGGTAGTCGCTGTAACCGCTTGTCTTCATTTCGATGCTAAATTAAATATAATGACTGAAAAGACCTAGTACAACAAAGAGCGGAATGAAGGAGAAGTCTCCAACCCAATTCAATCCCGCGTTCCACTGTTCGTACCGAGTCATGACCCCCATACGGCCAGTTGTCGAACGAGTGTCCGTTTATACTTTTTTGCGAAAAACGCACATTAAGAATTGTGCTCTTAAGGTTTTTTACCTAATAGATATGTGTGGAAAATATCCCTTCGACTGCGTATAATCCAAACATGGGGGTCAACCCGGAAGAACAAGCGCTTAACCGATCTGAAAACGAGAGAAGCATTTTGTGTTTCTCGAGCCAAGGCCGACTGGAATAGAATCTGGGTGTCTTGACTCCCGACTCTACGCCAGTTCTCCCACTTGTTCGAAAATTAAAGCTGTTAGCATTGCTTTGGTACAGTATGAGTTTGGCGACGTTAAATCAACTGGCCTGGATCCAGAAGCTGAAATATGTTGTTTCTTCCCCAGACGGCCTTGTGCAAACGGTGGAATACAAGCGAGTGTTACAACATGGATACTCGCTCGTCAATGGTGTTTAACAGCTTCTGGTACAACGCTTCTTGTGTGGTTCCACCACTTTAGGACCCCCGTGCACTAGGCAACCAGGCCGCGCGAACAGGTCGGTGCAGCCAATGAGAATGATTTAGTGTGTGGTTTTACATAAACCGTAAGCATTCTCATTGGCTGCACCGACCTGGTCGCGCGGCTTGGTTGCCTAGTGCGCGGTGGCCCTTAGCAATTTGTATGAAAACAGACTGACCTTTTTATTATTATTTGCAATGCACATTTCTTTGCATTGTAAGCACACAGACTTTTAAAAACTGTTGAAGCACAAATAAAATAATACTTTCACTATAGGAGATTTAATTACATCACGCTTTACGAATTTAAAGAAAAGTCTGAGTCAAACATACGTAGAAGGTTGCACACCATTTTTTTTTTTTTTTACTTCTAGCACTACTAGGATAAAGTTAGGACCCTAATTCTTCCTTGTAGGTTCGGATTGGGAGAGGTTGTGTGCATTATGTGTAAATTATTTACATTAGTGCCCTTTTTCTTGCACTACAGGAGGCCCCTCATTACATTAATGGGCCTCCTGTAATCAGGGCCGCCCCGGGAATCCACGCGCCAATCCTGCACTGCTTCCGTGTTTTGTTGAGTTCACCGAATTTTGCATGAAACTGGTGTTCCCATTTCTGGTAACGATAAAAAAAAATGTTTATTTCATTCTATTATGGTTGAAACGTTATCAATGAAAGGCGTTAAGGCCTCTCCAGACAGAAGACAATTTCGTGCGAAGCTATGCGTAACTACGTGCCAACAAGGTCAACATTGCAGCAATCGTGTGGTGAGTGTTGCGTTAAGGACCAATATTGAAGTCTTTTTTACACCATACTACGTCGGCGTGCAGCCGCGAGCGGCCAGTCTGGTTAGGGCTTTACTCGTTGATCCGCCTAACAAAAAATTTTGTTGTCGTAACATTGAAACAATAACGGTCGGTGGTGGAAGAATTTTTTTCACAAACAAGCGTACAGTTTTGTGGGTCTAAATAAGAAATATATTTGAACTAACAAGTCGCGTTCCTTCCTCTCATATCCTTTCCGGTTCACTACGTAGTGCTATGAAGGAGCAGTCTACAACGCTAAATTTAATAATATGCCCTTATGTTTCAACAGTAAGCCAGTCAACAGTCAAGAAGAAATCTAGGCATTTCTTCGTCCGATCGTTCCATTTTAGACCAAGGTCGAGTGGGACGATAGTAGGCTATACCTTGGACTAATACCTCACTCGACCTTGGAACACGTGAGCTTGCAGTCACGTGACTTCCCATAAGCTGTGACAGAGCACTCTTACGTCACGGCTTCTTGCTGTTACGTCATCACGCAATCAACGTCGAATCATGGAATTGACACACGCTGTAGTGTGTAGCCCGCCAAGACAAAACGATAACATCCAGATAATATGTATATATGAGCATGGCGACCACTAGACACGTTGTGTCTTTACAGCAAAGGGAGTTTGGCTGTTTTCAGGCATGTGAGGATAAATAACAATGTGACAGAAAAGGCTGAAACTTGTTTGAGTATTTATACATTTAATCAAGATGTGCTTGCCTTCATTTTCACAATGGCCACTTTGCTATAATGTTACGATCCGTTGTCAATGTCAAAAAACCCATACTGTAAAATAGCTTTCCATCAACCGTAGTCAGCCACAGGTTGTTTTGGTCACGTTTCCCAAAGCAGCGAAAAGCCATGCCGGGTGAGTCTAAATACATTTAGTTAGTTTCTTTTACGACTGTAAACATGATGGAGAGCCAAATGGCTCAAAAAGTGATATATAAATACGGATGGAAACCTATTTACGTTGCCTTTTGGACTTAAAATGTCAGACTGCCTGAGCGCTAATTGAACCCACAACCTTTGAGATCAAAGCCCGAAGACCTACCCCTCAGTCATACTGACACACCCACAATAGTATGGCTGAGTGGTAGGACTTTGGGCTTTGGTCTTAAAGGTCGTGGGTTCAATTACCGCTCAGGCAGTCTGAGATTTAAGTCCAACAGGCAACATAAATAGGTTTGCATCTGTATTTATTTATTCTTTTAGTATCTTGTATTTCTAAATTTTAGAATTTAAATGTTTTTAAATTAACTAGAATGCCTCATAGATAACATTCGGGGACATGTTTATTCATCACTTATATATTCCATCGCTTCTTAAACGTAATCTCGGGTTTGGCTAAATAAACCCTGATTTATTTATTCACGCTTTGGAATACACTTCCTTTCTCTAACATAGTTGATAAACTTAAGTTTGCTCAAATGTTTTGGAGTACACTTCCTTTATTTTAAGGGTTCCTTGTTAGTTTTGCGACTCACGAGTAGAATCATACTGATCTTGGACATTTTTTTCGTGACTACCTTCAACTGGAGGAAATGTTTTTACTTAAACACTTTGTAGTATTGAAGTTTGATTTCACTTAAACGTAATGGTTGGATTGTTGGTGTTTTGTTAACGAAATTTGACGTTTGCAAACTAAACTTTACTAAATAAATACGGGTGCTAACCTATTTACGTTGCCATTTGGACTTATATGTTAGACTGCCCGAGCAGGGAATCGGACCCATGGTCTTTGAAATCAAGGACCGAGGTTCTACCGCTGAGCTATACTGACACAGCCAAAGGGAAACGTCCATAGGCAGCATTTAACATGCACATATATACACGCAAACATGGACTTTTCCAATCGCCACTGGAGGGAATCTTGATTGCGTGCCACACACCAAAAGGCAACGTAAATAGGTTTGCATCTGTATTTATTGAACTAATGTCGAGCCCAGTACAACTTTACTAAATGTCTTGCAGTTGTACGAATTGCAAGTTCAAGATTTAACCAAACTTATTGCAAATAATTCCGTTATTCTACCCAGAATAAATTTGTGAATGTTTGTTTATTTCATTCAGCTTCAATAGTTGAATCTATCAAGCGTCCTTCGTCAAATATTGTATTTATAAAGCACCAAATTCAACAAATTCTAGCGTTTTACAACAAATCTAAATTATGTCTCCAACGAAATAAACAAACGAAAAATAAACCAAATATTAATATCAATCATAAACTGGTGAGTAAAGTTGATAATGATTCGGCCTCGCCGATAAAGAGGTCGCCAAGTGGTCCGGCCTCTCAAAGAAGTGATAGCAAAAAATTAAACGAAATCCCAATATTGAGAAAACAGCCAAAAAATGGCCTAATCAAATAATGAAAAATGAATAATGAAAAATGGGTATCAAATTGCTTTTTCCTTTATGCACCAATTTCGTACCCAAATTATCACGTTATCCTTCATCCAACACCGTAAAGAGTTTGATAGCAGACAAGAGTTATAACCAGGATAATTTCTCAATTAGGGGTTATGGTAATTGTAAGTTTAAACATTACTGCATAGATACACTAGGCCTATATTATTTGTACGTAATTAGTAGGGGTCAGATGAGTATGGAAAAATAGTATTTCAATATTCGCCTAAAAATATTCAAATATTCGAATATTCGTCCAAAAACAATTTTTTCCCTTGTTTAGGCCCTTTCCCCCACCATCCCCCCCCCCCCCCCCCCAAAAATAGTTTTCATTAAATACCAACGTAAAGTTTAATTTAGTTGACCAGGCAAGGCAAGGCACACATAATTATAACCAAAATTTTTTTAATGTTGCAACATGTTTAGATTTCACCTTCCTTCCTGTTCTCCCTTCTCTCCTATCTCCCTTTACGTGCAAGTCAGCAACCCGTAAATGCATGGACCATTCCCAACATACGTAAGTGGAAGAGAAATGGAAAGGAAGGAAGTGTAGGGGGGGGGGATTGACTGAGATGCGACAAGTCTATGTAAAAACACAAAAAACTTAACACAGAACAAACAAAAAAGTATGTAAAATGTATAGAGCTGTAACATGTTTGGCGATCCCGTTCGAATGTGCTCTTAACGAACAAATAGTCGTATATTCACTAACCAAGTTACTTTGAATAAACCAAACTAGGTCAGATATGCGAAGTACTTTTTCCTTCAGTCAAGGAGTGATCGTAAAATCACAAGGAAGCTCCACGACGCCCTCTAGGTATGAATGTCTGAATTAGTAATGCTTTCCCTAGCATTCGTGCAATCTGAAACTCCCCTTTAAATTCCTTGCCCTTGTCGGTTTTGAAGCGAAGTGAAGTGTTGAATTAAACAACAGTTCGTCTCAATTGCGTTTTCCAGTTCCTACTACTTTCAATTCCATTAGTGAATTACCCATTTCATTTGCACAGTGTAATCGCCATTGTTAGATTTCCACCTCAGACCTCTTCCGCTCCATTGATTAGAAACGAATGACAGATTTCAAAAAACATACCGCCAGACTCCGAGAATCTTGCAACAGCACTTGTAACCTGCCCTTCATCATTTCCTTCAATTTCCTCAAAATAAACTTTTTTACCCCCTATTTTTTGGTGGGATGGGTCCTTCAATTGCTACAAAATAAAATTTTTTAATAAATTCACTCACTTTATTCGAAGGGAAGTTTCGGCTTTTTAGAACACAAACGATTATAACCTTGGGAATTTTATCAAATTTGAGTACTTTCTTAGCGATCAGTACATCGATAAAAATGCCACTTTCTGCGTCCACCAAAATGAAGTTCCAGGCTTTCCATGAGTAGATTAGTACAGTGACCATTTTGTCAAGAACTGTATCTTCTAAAAATAATTATCTTTGTATTATTCTATGATCTGTCTTTAGGACTTCTTGACTTTTTCTCTTTCCTCCAAAATTTCCTCATTTTCCCCCACTTTCATCAGCAACCAGGTTACAAGATTACGCAATATTCTCGAATCCCGCATATCGTCTTAGGAGCTTCACCACACAACGATTATGTTACCCGCTTGAGAAAGAACAAGGGAAAATGGCGGATTGTGACCAGGGCCAAGAAAGGGAGGAATAGTAAAAAAAAAAAAAAAAGTGGTCTGTTACTTTGCTGTGAATAACTTTATGGCATGGTTTGATCACTCGCACCAATCTTCATGCTTATCAGATATTCAATTCGCGTTTCTAGCGTAAAGAATTTCATATCACTTTTTGTGGGGGTTGTAATGTATTCCTCGCCAATTCGGCCAAACATTATCTGGGTAGAACGTCATAAAGAGCCTGGCACTGCGAATTTTGGTTTAAAGAAATGTGGCCTATAGCGAATAAGAGAGAGTTTTGCGAATTCCGATTTCGACTTGTGACATCTTAAAAGTACCGTCATAAATTTACCTCCCTATAAAATTTAGTTAGGTTTATATTTGGGCAAAAAAATGCAAAACATTGCCAGTGGTTTAAGCAAAATTCCGATGTGGCGAAGATTAGATCTCATGGTATTAATACTTCGTAAGAGTACAACTTCTAAGTGCTTTTTTGCTCATTTAAGGACTGGTCATTATTTATGACCGGGGGAAGATGGATGAAATGAAAATGTGACCACCAAATTTTCGATGACCCAACCTCCCCAATCGAGACTCTTGAAACAAATCTTGACCCCACCCACCTAAGTTCCAAAATGATGTAGCCCCCCCCCCCCCCCCAAGATCCAAGATCTTTCATCCAAGATCCGGCCAGTATACTGTAGCGAGCCCTGGCTTACCAAAGTAACTTTCAAAGTTCGTGCTGGTGCGAAATTAAACTTGCTCACACGGAAATTCTACTTGCCATCATTAATTTACAGGTCTCCAAACTCACGTCAGGAAAACAAATGAAAAACCTTACTAGCGTAATCGAAAACTGCAATCACAAAAATGTAATCCTTGTTGTAGATTTCAACTATGGGAATATCAATTGGAATCTACTAGCAGCAAGAATTTATAGGGTTGGTGGTAAATTCTTGCTAGCAGTGGATGCCAAGGCCTCGTTTTAGGTACTATACTCGATCTAAACCTAATCCATCATGTCACCTAACCTGCTACAGGACAGTTTTTTTTCACTCTCTCTTGTAGCCACTATTGAGCATTTAGGTAGGCTAGGTAAATCAGATCATGAAATTCTGAAAATTAATGCCACTGCTTCTGCTCATGTACCAAGGGTAGAAAAAAAAAACTATAAGCAGTTCCAGGAATCAATAAACCAAATAAAACCACAAAATCTGGTATAAAAAACCTGGTATACGCTTCAAACCTTTTTTACTACTGCAGTTACAACCCCGCCAGTTTTATACCAACCTCAAAAACGGCAAATGAACCAGTTTAGATCTCATAGTACACAACCACAATTAATACCATAAATTATGGTCAGCTTATCGAAGTCCGGTAACGTATGCATTATAAGGACTACATGTGTTTATAATCCTTAGCTCAATCAGCCTTAAAAAGTTTAAAAAAAACAACAACATTACAAGCTAACCTTGGCTTCCAGACCAAAAATCTTACCAAAACAATTCGCAAGCCGGAAATAGGTCTTTTACTCAACTCAAATGCATATTTGGCGTCGGGCTCGTTACAAATGGCTAACATACTCGGAGACACTTTTGCCGCAATTTATTCACAAGAACAGCTTTACATTACACCCTTGTGTTTCGGATATCCAACACGTATTCCACCAGTTGTATTCACACATGCAAATGTACTTAATGCCTTTTCTAAACTTAAGCCGCACGCAGCAGCAGGCTCAGATGGCATTCTTCAAATGCATTAATTTCGTCAAAACGAAACTAATCCCAGTATTGATCTCCATCTTCAACGATATGGCAAGCACTGGATTTATTCCATCGAAATCGAGGCATGGCTCTGTAAGTTCTATTTACGAACAAGCAGATGCAGCGACTACCTAGTCACACCCGGTCTGGACTGGCCAAACTCGTTGACCAAGAGTTAACATTCAACACCCATAATCTCACAAAAAAATCCAAGAAGCGACCTCAACGGTTTTCTTTATAAACCGCACCATAACTTCTCACAGCCCAGAGCTATACTTAGGCTTGTATACATCTTGGATTACTTTTCTTAAAGTATAACTAAACCCTCCCATCTTAAATTTCAGTATCGTTAATTAAGACACTTAAAAAAGATGTGAGAGGTACGAAAACCACTCAGGCTTTATAGTTATTATTATGTAGTAACGTGTCTAAATCTTCATTCTTGAAGACGAATTCTTCGTTCGTGCTGTCAACACATCCAAGTCTCGTTCGCGTGACGTCACACTTCATCACCTGTTGGCGCATGCGCCCAAGCAAGAGAGCGCTCGGCTCTCATTCCATTCCTCACCACTACTGCTAGCAAAGAACAGCATCGCAGATTCTTTTCAAATGAAGCGCGTGTCCCCTAGTCTGCCTCTCCCTCCCCACAAGCAACAAGTCGACACGGTCCAATCGCTTATCTGCCCAGCATTTCGCGTAGAGTGGATTACCGCCTAGCTGAACGAACTTTCACGAGTCTTTGTAGGGTACTGAATCATGGTAGGGTACGTTCTTGAATACTTTAATTTAATAAATCACGCAGAGATTGAATTTTGGTTCACGCTGCTATGGTCGGAGTGGTCCGGTCTCGTAGCCGCCATGTTAGAAGCACAAGCCGGCCCGCACTCGCTAGTATGCTACGATGACGTCATTCCTCCAAGGTTCAAGGTGATGAAGTGTGACGTCAGTACCATGCGAGAAAATCGCGTTTGCTGTCTCGCGCCGTGGAAACATCAAACTTAGATTTTAAATTAACTATTGCGTAATTAATACGAATGTTGTAAACTTCGCGCAACTTGCATCTTGTTTTTTTCGTACTTAACTAACAATAGTGAAAATTAAGATAAGAGGGTTTAGTTTTCCTTTAATTATGGTTTCCTCTCTGCATCAAAAATATCCACCGCACTTGAAAAGGTACAACGCAGATCCACATAAAATCTTGAAGGTTTCATACTTTGGTGTAGACTGTTAGGCTTCAAATATTAAACTTGCACTCACTTTAGCGGGGGTTCACCTGAGGTAATACCCTTATCTTATTAAAAACTATTATATAAGACTAGACGTTGGTGGACCGCCCCTTAAACATCGGTTCAACCAAAATCCAGTACCCCACGCTCGAGGGCAAAGCTACAAAATTCTCAGACCAAATGTCAGGAAATCTAGAACCAAAAGCTATTTTTCTAATATGCTAATTTCGCACTGGAACTCACTTTCAGAACACGTAGTCACGGCAGCAAACATAAATACTTTCAAAAACAAACTTCGCCAATATATCGCCACATACATTAACTGGCAATTCGCCAACTATAACGAAATTTAACATGAATATGTTATAAGTTGTACTTTTCAGGGACAAAAAAAATATTTTTCAAATATGGTATTTTCTCAATTCCTGATTGTGTACTATCCAAGAGAGATAATAATTTACATCAGAAAACGATGAACCACGAACTTACCTGTCGTGATTGGTCCCCACGCATCTTCTGTTGCACAAATTATTGTATCACGTCACTTAAAGCAGTGGTTCTCAAAGCGTCGTCTGCGGACGGTCGGGCGCCAGTGCGCGGCGATCACCTGGACAAAGACACGAATTTACCGTAAACACTCAGATAAACAAACGCCCACTGCTAGAATTTTCATCAGAGTTGGAGCTAATTTTACATTCGGGTAAACGCCCATCCTTCTAATGTAATCAATCGATGAAAGTAATTCCTATTATTGTAGGAACAATATTGCTAAAATGGACAATTATACTAAACATGAATAGTAACTCGCTGTATAGTAAGTGGTAGCAATACATGCTTCTCGCCCGGCGCTATACTGCTGCACGTGCTAGCTTATTACTTGTGGGCTCCAGGCTGTAAGGGCTCGTTTACGCAACGACAGTTTTCTCGCTCACTAGCTTTTACTTGGTCAATGCCAAATCTGATGGCTGCTTCTCGCCTTTACCGGAGTATGCGGCTTTCGAGTTGTCTATACGTATTAGTAACCATGGCAACGACGCACACGCAAATCTCTTCCTCGTGCCTCGTGACACGGCGTAGGACGCTTGCAACATTTGAGCGTCGATTTATGACAACAAGAACACAATTTTTACTGCAGTACAAGACGACGGACTATTTTTTGTATGCCGGCATTCGATGGTTTGTCTTCGATTCGATAGCCATGAAATGGACGCCATGTTGGATTTAGAATTCTCGCTGAGAAAAGCTATTCATTCTAATGATGATCATTGCTCATTGATCATTGCTAGAAGCTGTACTATATAAGATTTGGTTCTTTGATCATTGCTAGAAGCTGTACTTTGAGGGAGAATAGCAAATTTTGGAAATAGCGTGAAATGACAACAATCTTGTAGTAATGTTTAAAATTGCTGTAGCACTTTGTTCTTTATACTTGTTGTTATTTATAATACGTACAATTTTGTTATCTATTACCGCATTCATTTAGTAGCAACGGGAAACTAATCATAAATAAATAACGGTTGACTAGCAAATAGCATTCGGCGAGCGAGAATGACTTGTTGCGTATAAACGCGCCCTTACTGTCGGAATGTATTTATCTAAAAGCGAGTCCAGTAACGAGTAAGCGATCAGAAGCGACGTGGTTACATCAAAAAACGAAACGTGCAGTGATGAAAACAACCCAAATTTTATGACAGGTTAATTTTAAACAAAACAAATCTACATATATAATAGGCAGCAGGCGGCCAAATCACCGGCCACGCCATTCCGTCGTACAATCAAGTACTCCACCCTGTAGTGCCATCTGTTAACGGGATTCGCCTTCAAATTCGGGTTGGGACACTTTTCCAACGTCTTCGAACAGATGGCGCGACTTACCAAACCTGCCATGTCGCCGTCTATTGACGGCCTTGGACTAAAAGTTCGGGTTATAACACTTTTTCCAAAGTCTTCGAAGAGATGGCGTCACTTACCAGACCAGCCGCACCGTTTTTGGGTTCGTTTTTTGGTATTGTTGTGGTGCCAAAGTCGCCAACAAAGGTGGCCAACTTAATTGTTTTATATTGTTTTAAACATTGTTGTTATGCAACAATGCCGAATAAATCCGTGCGTTTGCAGTACTAATAAGAAATGCTCATCATGAAAAAAGGTGACTGCCACCCTCAAAATCTAACGAAAGCTAAAAAAAAAAACAAAAAAAAAAAAAAAATGGACCAGAAAGCTAGGTTGGTGTTTCCATCTCATAATTACTAAGAAAAAAAATGGATTTCAGCAATTTGGACCAAAAATATCTGATATCTACCCCAAAACAAAACTTGTTAAGGACTCCCGCCAAGCTTTTCGGCCGTGCGAAGTCGTGATATCAAACGCCAAGCTCTTTTGCCAAGCTAATTCACCGACTAAGACTTCAAACATTAAATGAAATAAATGAAAGTTGCGCAGTAAGCAATTTTCATATTTTACATTTAACCTTCGAACTCTTACTCGGTAAGATTAGCTTGGCGAAAGAACTTGCCGTTTGTATCACGACTTCACACAGCCGAAAAGCTTGGCGGGAATCCTTAACAAGTTTTGTTTTGGGGTATTCTTAACTACGAAACAATTTTTCCTTGATCGATGACGCTCCGTTGCATGTTTCTCGTTAACTTGAATTGTTGATCTTAAAAAAGCTGGTGCGTTCTTTGTTTTTTTGTACAACCCATGATCCAACATGAAATCCACGCTATTAGCATGACCTAGTTTGGGTTCGTACTGTCTAACCCAAACTCGGTTATCCGCCCCACAATACTAGCGTGGATTTCACATTGAATAATGAGTTGTACAAAAATATGGGTGGGATGTCTAGCCCAAAACAAAACTTAGGGTAGATACGACAAGGATATCACAAGGATTCCCGCCAACCTTTTCGGCCGTTTGACGTATGTCGTGATATCAAACGCCAAGCTCTTACACCAGGTAATCCCAGAGACTTTAAACGTTAAAAGAAATAATTGAAAACTGCGTAGTAAGCAATCTCGTACACTATTTCATTTAACCTTCGAACTATACTCTGTGCGATTAGCTTGGGGAAAGGGCTTGGCGTTTGATTTCATGACTTCAAACGGCCAAAATGCGTGGCGGGAAGCCTTCACAAGTTTTGTTTGGGGGTAGATTACAACGCACAAAACATGATGCTTGCCACTTTTCTCTCCTGTTCGAAACGACCAAACGACTGCTTGAATGGATTTGAACCAGTGAGGAGCGAGGGTTTGGCGGGACTGCAAGACCACTTTGTCCCAATCGTCCGTGTAGCGAGGTTATTAGCGGCCTGCCTTGGCGTAAATGGATTTGGGGCTTAGCAGGTAGCAAATCTGTTTGTCAGTTTAAGCAGGTGTGCAAGATTGTATCGATCAGGGTAAATAACTGCAGCATTATTCGTCCTTTGTTATTAGATCAGCGTGTACCTCCCGGGATCGTTGCTTAAAATGAGAAGCACTTGCCCTGGCCCTCAAGTCGTTAGCAAACTGATCATCACTCTTTGTAATTGCGCTTTTGCGAAAGCCACTTTTTGTTTATATTTGGTCGTAATCCCGAGTGTGGCTGCAGTCTCTGTCCTCATAAGGACTCGGTTGATTTTTCCTCAAATTGTGGTTGCACTAATTATTCCCACGAGCAAACAGAGAAAATAAAATATCAAGGATCATCAGTCTTTGATAAGCAATAAGAACTGAAGACACAACGAGTGAGACCATCCCACCCAGCTCCTCTCTCCACGTTTTCGTTCTGGCTTTCAAGTGAGCTCTATAAAGCTCTTCGCCCAACACAATGGAATTGCTTCTAGTATCTCGTAGTAATGACTTGTTTTTATTCGGCATCGGTCGCACGCTCGCGATTAGAACCCAAACATCATTAGATGGTTTCTATGACAACCGGGTCCATGACTAACATTAAGTGTGCTTTCGAATGGGTTTGGGTTTTAGATGGTAATTTCTGGTGGGAGGTAACGCATAAAAAGGGTTGCAGAAAATGAAACTAATTGTGTTGTTGTCGAATTCAAACCGAGAATTCAAACGTAAATTCTGTTGCCGCCACATAAAACACTGAAGTTATGAAATGCGTGAATGTCAGAATTTTAAGTTACGTGCAGTGGTAATAGCCTAGAGCTTTTGTCGATAACACGGCTGCAGTTTTCGCACGAAGCCTCTAACCTGATACTAAAACTAACGAATGCTAATAATTTTGCTTGACAGAATAAAAGCACTAAAAGTAGATAACGTTTTAAAAAGCCAGCAAGTGCACATGTATATAATAAAATGCGACGTTTCGGGATTTAGCATCCCGTTGTCAAGCAAAAAATTTATTTTATAGCATAAGCTATGTCACAAGACACACTTAAATGGTTTCCCATTTTAAAGAAAAGCAAGCCAGAGCAGTAAAAGGTAAAAAAGATAAAAAGTAAAGTCCAGTCAGCGCAAAAGCTGAACTGGGACGACCTCTCCCTACGAAGCAGGGAAGAAGTGATTTGTAGAGCGGAGGTGGTGGCTAAAAAAAAAAAAAATCTAAAACTGTACTGGCACCCAACCTATCACTGGAAGAAATTGAAGCCATGAGGGAACTCAAGAAAAATCCAGACATTGCCATTATTAAATCTGATAGAAGTAACGCTACAGGTGTTTATGATAAAGCTCAACTCCGTCAAGAACTAGCCTCGAACCCAATTTACGGAGGTTTTCATACAGCCCCTTTTCCAAATCTGTAGCATGCAATAAAAGGTTTCTTTCCTACCTGGTTGAAAACAATAAACTTAAGGACGAAGAGTTTCAAAAATACAAATCAACCATCATTTTCCCACAGGTTAAAACCCATAAACCAAGCGTCCCACTCCTCATCATAACAAGTGGAAAAAATGCGACCAATTTGTTCCTCTCTCGTCGTATCGGAAAACACACCACTCCTAATTCCAAAAGTATAATTTCAGAACTTGTAAATCCTAGGGTACCTCCGGGGTATAGTTTTGTGTCATTTGACGTGGTTTCGATGTTCCCCTCTCTTAGCCAAGAGTATATTTTAGAATGTATTTCAGAAAAACTACAAATTAACCCTGAACCACTTAACAGACTTGGCTGGAATATCCCTCTTTATCTCGAGTCAGTAAAAATAGTGTTCGCCTTTTCACTACGAAAATTTATTTATTATGCAAACAGATGGAGTACCAATGGGTAGTCCCATTTCAACCTTCCTGGCCGACATTGCACTCAATAAAATTGATGACGCTCTTTTACTAAAGTTTCCACACACAAAATTTTACAAAAGATTTGTGAATGATTCCCTGGCACTCATACGGGATCATGATACCAATGCTAGAATTTTTAAATTCTCTTAACCCTTCCCTCTCTTTCACTATGGAAGAGTCTAAAAACAAGGCTCATTATCAAGACGGGGGCATTCGTATTGCGACGCTAGAGGTGAAATTCTTGGACCGTCGCAAGACGAACTACTGCGAAAGCATTTGCCAAGAATGTTTTCATTAATCAAGAACGAAAGTTAGAGGTTCGAAGGCGATCAGATACCGCCCTAGTTCTAACCTTAAATGATCCTTCCGCAGGGCCTCTTGATAATGGATATGACTGTCATTATCACACCTGAAAATCTAGTCGAATTTACGCATTTTCGAAAACCCATGTATACAACTCGTTCCATGAATTATGCTTCCTTCATTGACCCAGCCCATAAAAATAATGTAGTTTCTAACGAAATAAAACGCATCTTTGACCACACCACCAATAAATTTCTCCTTGCTAGAGAATTTCAATACACACTGCATAAATTTGTTGAAAATGGATATCCTCTCCATTTGCTAGAAAAACTAATTGATCACCGTGCTCTTCTCAAACTTAACCCACCAAAACTCAAGCCAACCAATTTTATATGCCTTCCATACTTCCCCTATGCCACAGAAAACCTTAGGAAATTGCTGGCTCCCCAAAATCTGACTCTCGTCTCCACTGCAGCACGAAATAAAAAAAAAAAATAACTATGCCAAACATTACAGTCGAGCAAAAAGATAAAACTAAACAAAAAAATATCATCTATCAAAATCCCGTGTGGCGAACCAACATGCACAGCTAGCTACATAGGAACCACGAAACAGGAACTTAATAAAAGGATTTCACCGCACAAATCCAACCTTAAATACAAAGATAAAACCAACTCTCTTGTTCAGCACCAGATAAAGACAGGGCACACCCCAGATCTTCAAAATACGCAAGTCATTTTTCAAGAAAATAATTTTCGTGCACGTCTTAACTTAGAAACACTTTGCATCCTAACACAACGACCACCAGTCCATAATCATTTGATGCCTAATAATAAACAGTTTTCGGAATATATACCAATCCTTCACAAATTTGGAATCGCAAATTTTTTCCATCCGACATAAATAGCCACCACCTCCACTCTACAAATCACTTCTTCCCTGCTTCGTTAGGGAGAGGTCGTCCCAGTTCAGCTTTTGCGCTGACTGGGCTTTACTTTTTATATTTTTTAACTTTTTTTCTTTTTTAACTTTTTTTCTTTTTTAACTTTTTATCTTTTTTGCCTTTTACTGCTCTGGCTTGCTTTTCTTTAAAATGGGAAACCATTTAGGTGTATCTTGTGACTTGTAGCTTACGCTATAAAATATATTTTTTTTCTTGACAACGGGATGATAAATCCCGAAACGTCGCATTTTATTGTATACATGTGCACTTGCTGGATTTTTAAAACGTTAAATAATTTTGCTTAGAGCGACGGGTTTAATTTCAAATTAATTAGCATGAGTTAGTTTAAGTCTGGTTACGGGGTGAGTGCGAAAACATATTTAGCCGTATTATCCACAAAGGCTAGAGGATTTTTTTTCTTGGAGTATATCCCAATTCAAAATAAATAATAACAAAAGGACTAAACATTCTTTGTGTTGCTAATATTTATAACGTAATGTTACGTTTTATTATCTTACCAGTTTATCAGTTCATAAAATTATTTGTCTCCAACGAGAAGTTACAGACGATGCTGCGTCGGCGACTTTCTCCCTTTAAACACGCCGCATCAACCACGCATTGCTGAAATCCGCCCAGAGATGGCGCTGTGTGTGTTCTTGTACTAATTTTTAATCGTTTGCTAATAATTACCATGGGATCGAAAAACTAAAAGACTTATACTGTAAAAATTAAAATTATTTATGCCAATAGATCGCCGAAGAAAAATTATAATATACTAGCCTAAAAAATTATAAAGTGTGATGTTAAAATACGAAAATCGTAATGAGTACATCGAGTTTTCTAGCTGGTATATATGCGAGTCAAAAGCCATAATCACTAATTATAGCTATAAGTTTCCCAGCCGAAGCCATAGCGCCAGAAAGAGAGAGGGACAATTTTGCTAGGTAATTCCAATCGGAAATGCCTAGGATCTTTAACATGCCACAATCGACATGATCACGAGGCATCACAGGAGCCTTCTCTTCCCGAAAATACCAGGGATGGCTGAAGTCAGGATCGAACCCAGGACCTCTTGCACATGAAATGGTCGGGCTAACCATCAGAAGACCTTGCCCCATTCATTAATTATAGCAGGTGGCGTCTGTTTTAAGCTTGGCTCTGTAAGTTGCTCATGCGCACAACGAAAAGGTACTGGGGTATAATCACCCCGATTATACCCCAGTGTATAATCAGGTGATTATACCACACTAGGTCGATTATACCCCGCTCCTCTACCTTCCACCATGGTAGCAAGTGGGATATACTCATTCACATTGCCAATAAAAAGCGCATTTTAGCAGTGCGCGTTGGAAAACGTTTTAAATACGGTGCGTTCTTACAAGAATGCACTTACAGCAACGATTACTATTCTCACCTCGTCGTACTAAACTCTCTTCTTCCTGTTCTCCTTACGGGGTGTAGTAGACGCTTCCCACCCTGCTTTTAACATGCGTGTAATAAATTAGGTTAAACAAATCTTGTAATCAAACGTATGTGGCCTACATATGTCAATACGTCTTACGCCTAATACGTCTTACGCCTTATACGTCTTACGCCATACATTTTATGCCTACAAATGTTAGCTGATTTTTTTTTTATTATTTGTTTAGTTTCGTTTCGAGGCGATCATGTGAACGGAGCAACGCTTTGATATGGTCATCGGCTCCAGTATGGTTTGCTGAAAGCTTTGATGCGTGATCGGATTTTTTTTTTCAAGACTATGGCCTAAAAAGCGTTTCATGCGCTAAGGAAAAAAAAACCACGAGGACCACTTAATACATTTTCAACGTGATAGGCACATTTAACAAAACATGAGACTAATTTCGTGTCAAATCCCAATGGCAAAACTAAAATGACAAAATTATTAGCAGTTTTCTTTGACAGACCGTGAGTAACGGAATTGTTAAGAGACTATCAAACTACTTCACATTTTGTGGGAATATTATGGTCATTCTTCTCTCTGTCCTAATCCAAAAAAAAAAAAAACAAAAAAAAAAACAATTATTTCCGTGATTCGGATCCGCATATTTATCCGGTTCCCAAGATTTAAATTCGACTGCGTGTAGGCATACTTCTCCATTCGGATCGCACCGGTTTAGAATTCCCTTAATGAAATCGTTGTCCTGGCACCATCATTTAAGAAATTATTAAACTACCTTCGTTTTTAAAGGCACATTTATTCCGTCCAAAATTTGTCCATGAGTGGGTGATCGATTTTAATTGCGATTGAACACTTAACACTGGCCAGTTTGTAACCATCATTGTTGAACATGGTTTTTAATTTTATATACAATGTGACTACACTAAATGACAAATATCTATTGTCAATTTACATCCTATTTGTATTGGCTGGTAAGTCTAAGTGTGTTTTTGAGACCCTTTCTTGCTATTTGCATTTCTGGGGCAATATATTGTTATACTATATTATTATTCCCCCCTCCCCCCTTACTTACTCGTCGTCTGATGCTAAATTACCTAGCAAGGTCAAAATTAGTTTAGATTAGTCTCTTCACATGACTTTTTTTTTAAACACAGCATTGTTGAATCAAAAACAATAATTTACACTTGGTGCTAGGTGTAGCCCCCCTGCGCAGGACTTTGGGGGTTTTGTAAGGCAACACGACGTTTCACCTAGACCTCCGGGGATCCCTCTTGTTCCCAGTACCTTGTTCATAAGGTTCAGGGCTTATGGTTTTTGGGTGGCAGTGGGTGGTTTCAGCAGTAATTATATAACGGTTGTTTGTTTGAAGGTTGAATTGGGACACTTGGTGTACTGGTGGCAATTGGTGTCAGTGGTTGAAAATGTATAGTTTTAAAGTAGGTTAGGTCTAACCTGAGCACTTGGTGTAATAGGCCTGTAAGCTCCAATAAAAAAAAAAAATAACAAAAAAACAAGTAAAGAAGGAAATGTTTTCTTTCCACAACAGTTTTTAAGCTTCACAATACAATTAAATATTACTGCTTCGGACAGAAAACTTGTACTATTTTCCAGGAAAGGCCCACGTCGAAGAAAAGCAAGGTGTCAGTCAGTTCCTAGCCTTAGTACATAGTTACGACGATTTGTTTGTTGCAGTCTTCAAATTAAGAAGAAGGGAAGGCTATGAATGAAAGGGCACTAGAGCACAATGGTTATTTGTCCCCACATTTTGACAAATTAGGAATTTACCATTCCTACTACTGAGGAACACTTCTTAGACCAGATTAGTGCCTAAGAAAAACTGAATGAGCCTGTTGGTCTCCCATACTACCCCTGCAGGTGGTATGGTAGTTATGACCATAAATGGTCGACTTAACTAATAAAAATATAAACGGACAAAAATATTATGGAGTGGGGATTCTCCACGCGAATGCCATTTTACCATTAGCCGTACCAATTGTTGGCTAGAGGACAGAGCTAACGTCTACATTAAATAAATAAGCAAATAAAATCTTTTTTTTTTGGGGGGGGGGGGTTCTTGTTCATTTACCCCTCCCCCTTGTTTTTAACCATTGAAGGGGCGGCATCCACCAGATGAATTTACCTACCTGTTGATCTAAATTAGACTGGGTGTAGATACAGTTACGTGTACTTCTCTCCTGTCCGCTTTTCGTGACTTACAGCGGACAGGGCAGAGAAGTACATGTAACTGTATCTACACCCAGTCTAATTTAGATCAACACGTAGGTAAATTCATCTGGTGGATGCCGCCCCTTTAATGGTTAAAAACAAGGGGGGGGGGGGGGCGACCGGGTAAATGAACAAGAAACCCCCAAAAAACTGGATATCAGAATCCCCATCCGAAGAATGTACAAAGGGCACATTTTTAAAGTTTAGGTGTAAAAACAGAAGGTAAGGGTGCGTCCACAATTTCACCAGGTAGAGTGTTCCAAATATTTACTACACGATTGGCAGAGAACAACTTAACATTATTATACATCTGCACGATAGAGAATATAACAGTAGTGTTCATTTTCTGAGGAAAGATACGCAGAAAAATCGAACTTAGTCAGATGCAAATGAAAACTGAAAATTGTACACAGCGAAATTGTACATCAGCGAAAATCGTACACAGAATAACGCAGTACAGTAAAAAATTTTTCTGCACTTACGTTTCATTCAATTCAAGTGACGTGACCGGGATTCGAACCGGCAAACCAGTCCATCACCAGATCACTGCTATCCTTCACCGTTATGGCCACGTGTTGACTGGCAT
>JAHWFP010079355.1:0-10012 GCA_023313725.1 Lithobius niger
CACCATTCACTAGATAATTTACTTGCCGTCAGTAATGTCCGGACTGTTTCCAATAGTGTGCGATTAAGTCGCTCGGCCACGCCGTTCATTTGAGGGCTGTAGATGTTCGTCCTTTCTGCCTGGATCCCTTGCCTTGCTAACTCTTCTTTAAAATATCCCGCACAGAACTCCATCCCATTATCAGTTCTAAGACGTTTTAACTTTTGTCCAGTTTGGCGCTCGGCTTTAGCAAGGAATATTTTGAATTTGGCGAAGGCTTCATCTTTGGTTCGCGTTGTGTATATCCAACACTTTCTTGAAAAGTCGTCAATGAAGGTGATGAAGTAATGTGACCCTCCACAGGATGCCACGAGTGATGGTCCCCATACATCAGAATGGACTAGATGTAGAGGTGCCTGAGCACTCCTTTCATCTATCGCGACATGGCGGGCAAGTGTGGACTTTCCCAGTTTACATCCGTCACATATGGGCATATCACCAGATATTTTTCTATTCCTCGTACTTTTTCAGTCATCACCATTTTTCTCATGGCTTGGACATTCATGTGTCCTAGACGCATGTGCCATAAATTTGTGTCTGTTGCCTGTCTTCCGTGGAGTCTTCTCATTTGTCGGGGTTGATTTATCTTGCTTGGTTGCTTTCCGTGTGGTTGCTGAAGCATTCTCAGGCAAAAATGTCTTTGTGAGACTTGTCCTGCTGTCGCTGCCATGAGCTTCCCCTGACTGAGTGTGTCTATAACTCCGCACAACGAAAAAATCGTCTTCTAAGGGTGCTTGGATGACTTTTTCTCCATTCGGGTTCCGGACTATCAGGCCTCTCTTGTCCGTCTCTATAATTCCACCGCTTTGGAAAATCTTGTTTCCTGAAATCAGGTTTCTCTGCATGTTCGGGGCGTACATCACGTCTCTTAGGACAATGTCGACAGCCTGTGAGTCTACCATCACCTTGAAGAATACATCACCCATGCCGCAGATGCGTGAAGTTCCTTCAGCCAACGATGCGGGTCGGATGTCCAGGTCTTCATACTTGCTGAACCATTCGCGGTTGGTACAAAAATGGTGTGTGGCTGCCGTGTCCAAGGTCCACAGTATTTCATTGGCGGAGCTTGCCATGTTTGCTTCTGCAAGAAATGCTCCTAGTGTCCCTCGGGCTGAGGTGGAACCGGCACGTCCCTGACGTTGCTTCAGGCTAGAGCAGTCTCGGGCAAAATGCCCACTTCCCCCACAGGAGTAGCATTTGTCACTGTACTTCATTCCAGCTCTTCCACGGAAAGGACTAGTGGACTGTTGACGTCGTCCTCTTTGTCAACGTCCACTGTTGCTTCGACCTCTTCTTGATCTTTTATAGTCTAGAGATAGTGCTTCATAATGTGTCTGGTCTCGTAAGGCCTCGTTTACTGTGGGATGGCGTCGCTCAAACTCGCTAAGTAGGCTTTCTCGTATTGTCTTGGGAATGAACTCCGCGTCACTGAGGGCATATAGTCGCTGTACTATAGAATCCCACTCTGGTGGCAAGCCGCATATCATTTGATATGCTTGTTCTTCGTCGTTTATTTATCTTCAGGCTTCTTCTAAGTCAGTGACAGCATTTTGGACTCGGGACAGGTACTTTGCCATGGACTCATTAGTTTGCATATGGAGTAGCACAAATTCTTTTCTGAAATGGCCAATACGAGCCCTTGACTTCGGTTCGAACAGGGATCCCAGAGCTGTCCATGCTTCTTGAGCGGTCTTGCATGTCCTAATCAAAGTCTTTAGGTCTACTTCAAGACCAAGGGCAATGGTGGCTAAGGCTCTTGACTGTCTGAATCTAAACTGGCGTGTCACACCAGGATGCGCCTCTTCTTCTTCCGGTGTAGGATCTACTTCTGGTGCCTTGTCGTCGATAAATCCATATAGCCCCCTCTCATGTAAAACATAATCATGTCAAATTTCCAGGTACGAAAGTTCTTATCGTTGAGCTTCGGAAACCTTAGAGTTATGCTGCTAGTGTGCTCGTCAGTCATGTTGATCACTGTGCTATACTGCTATGTTCTTTACCGTTGCTAATACACTTGTGTGCTATGTCTCCACACTAGTTGGTCCTGACTATATATATGTCAACATAAATAGGCAATTGGCTTTCCCACATTCAATACACTTGCACGGTTTTTCTCCAGTATGCCTACCGCTTCTACAATACCTCTGTCAATGGATATATGCAATTGATTGTTCCACACTCGATACACTTGTATGCTTTTTTTCCAGTATGCCAACCAACTCTACAGTACCTACATGTCAACGAAGAAACGGGGTTTTCTTCGAATAGCTCGGCTCACAGAGGTCTCAGGGACTTGTAGTTGAATGCAATTGCTGTTCCACATTCCATACACTTGTATGGTTTATCTCCAGTATGCCAACACTTCTACAGTACCTACTATTGTAAGGTGACCCGCTTCTCCGCCACCCTTGTTGATTCTCGTGTGCACACCTCTGCACCTTGTCTTGTGCGCGCACGTTGGTTTTGGCGCCAGGCAGTCTGGTGCGGGCACGTGCAGCGGCAGGTCGCGATGAAGCGAGTCGCCCTGATGTCCCCAGATCGTCATATTGTTGAGTTGTTTGTAAGTCCGTTTGTCGTCGTGATGAATAAACCCTGTGTTCAAGAGCTATCCGGTGAGTGGTTTGTTTGTTGGGAATAATGGCCCGGACCCCATTATAAGTGGCGCCCTTCAGTTTCGAGTCGAACCTGGCCGTAAGGAATTTTTTTTCTTTTCGCGATCGCTTCGAACTTTCCGTAATGCGTTGTCATGTATGTGACGGTGAAGCAAGTTCAAGATTGTTTCTAGTTGTGGTGTGAACTATTCGTGAATTGCTGCCAGTTCGATTAGAGTATAGGGAATGTTTAGGGTAGCACGCTATAACAATTTTTGTAGTACCCGTGTATGAATGGTACCGGGAGTACATAGT
Source organism: Lithobius niger (assembly GCA_023313725.1). Classification (NCBI taxonomy): domain Eukaryota; kingdom Metazoa; phylum Arthropoda; class Chilopoda; order Lithobiomorpha; family Lithobiidae; genus Lithobius; species Lithobius niger. Next base: position 2,946 of record JAHWFP010079355.1, read on the forward strand.
GTAGTTCGGGGTATTGAACTTCCGTTGGTTGCGTAAATTGCCGTATTCGACCTGTATTATCATAGTTTGTGCTTAGAAATGTGTGTCGAATCGTCACTAGAACTGTGAGACTTTGATCGTATTCCATGAGCGATGTGTTTCGTTGGGGCTGAACTGTGCCGGCGTTGAGGGAATTTGGTTTGTTTGGCATGGAAATGTTTATTGTGTTCGGACAATGGTGCCTTGCCGATATTTTGTTGTGATAGTGGTGAAATTTGCAAAAAAGAGTGTGCGTGCCTTGAATTTAGCGTACAGGCGTATGCATTTCTCGGGTTGGAGCGGACGACGCGATTGCATGAATGAACTTGCCTTGGAAGGGTGTAGCGTGGGTCACGTGATCACGAACGGCGCGAAACGGTCGAATCGATCGATAAAGTGACGAGCGTTGGTTTGGCGTTGGCTTTGCTTTGGACGAGTTGTGGCCCCGTGTTTGCAATGTCGGATGGTGAATTTGATTCGAATTACGAGTTGGCAGAGGATACTGTGTTGCTCGTTGGTCAGGATTTTGATTACTTTGGTACGGACTATTCGCCCGTGCCGAGGCTAGAGTGGAGTGCCAATCTATCGCCAGGCGCTACACCAAGCGAACACCTCATGGATCGCGGGAGTGACGAGAGCGGCGCGGGACTTCCGGCTGCCAACTCGGGACTTCCTGTGGAGCTTCCTGTGGATGCAACGGGTCAACCAGCTCTGCGAACTAGTGGTATAGATTGGACTACTATGGAAACCAAAATATGTGAAAGACTGTCGGAAAAGATGAACTCGCAAATAAAGGCACAGTTGGATAGTTTTACAAATGTATTTGCTGCACAGATTCAAGCACAATTATCGTTGTTGACTTTAGCAGTTCAGTCTCAGATTGGGAATAATGCAGTAAGCATTACCCCGATTAGTACCGCGAGTGCTACGCCATCAATTTTGGTGACTACTGGTGCTGCAAATACGTCATCAGGGTTACCGACCGCTGCACAAACTGTCGCAAAGGGTGTTAATATAGCGAACGGTGCCGCGAATTGTGTTACTGTATCGTCGCCTACTGCTGTGTCATCTGTTGCAGATAGTGTTACCGTGTCGTCAACAATTGCTGCTGGTGCTGTAAATTCGGGTGCGGCAATTGTCACCACAGCTGCTAGTATTGGTCCTTCGAGTGTCGTCACGAGTGCTAGTAATGTCTCGACAACTGTTGCTGCTGGGTCTGTGTCCCCTTCTCCTGTTGTCAAGGCTCATCTGTCGAGTTGCCCTCAACCAACAGACTGGGTGAAGGCGTTTAGCATGATTAATTTGCAACCACCTGTGCTAGGAGTGGGTTGTAAGTTGAAGGACTGGCTAGAGCAGATGGATACCTATATCGACAGCAAGAAGGTGTCTGGGGATAAGCTGCGTACGCTTCTCCGCACGGTCTTGACTGGCAAATATATGGCTTGGTGGAAGACGTACCCTGATCAAAACCATACTTGGGCTCAGATCCGTGCTAATTTTAAGCGTCAGCACATCAGAGTAAAGCCGGACGCTGACTACCTGCTCGAGATTTCCAGAATGCGGCAGCGTGAGGACCAGTCTCCACATGACTTCATGACTGCTGTGCAGGTCAAGTGTTTGAGTTTGACCACCCCGATTCCAGAGGAATCTCAAGTGCAGATGATTTTGCCGTACTTCCTGCCTGACGTTCGTGACAAACTTGTTGCTGTGAAGCCAAAATCTTTTCGCGCTCTGCGGACAGCGATCTCTGACTTACCGGATTGGCATCTGTTTCCTGGTCACCACAATGCCAAGTCATCGGCGGACTCGGTTGTGCATCATGGACAGAAAGCTGATGCTAGTGTTTTACAGAATTGTAAGCCAGTGCCTGGTGCTAATGTCATGCATTCTTTTTCAGGAGGTACGGTTTGGCCAATGAATGTGCATGCTTCTTCTTTTCAGCAGGGCATGGTTGCGAGTGGTACACCAAATGTAAATGTGAATTCGCAAGCTGTTGGTAGCCAGCGTTACAGTACTGTAGGCCAGTTTAATGCTAGTAGTCTTGGTGTGGCGAATAACGCACACAATTCTGGGCAAGGTTGTAACCCTACTGGTAATGGTAATTCTGGTGTAGTGAGTTTTGCGAGTAGCGGGAATGCGAATGGTTTGGTTGGTGTCAGTACTGGTAACACTCGGTCAAACCAGCAGACTGCTAGTGCTGTTACAGGTAACTCGATTGGTTGCCAGGGTAATGTGATTGTGTTGGGTGACCCGAGTGTGAAAAACAGTAGGCCTATGTTGACGAATCCTGTTCATAGCAACCAAGATGCGACTGGTGGTTTTGTCTTTCCTGTTCCAGGTAGTGGTATTGTAGGTGACCAGGGACATGTTGCGAATCCTGTCCAGGCAAGTGGGAATGTTGCTTCTCTTTCAGATTTTGGTGGAGCGGCTAGGGTTACGGACACCTCGCAGAATGTTCGGGGGGGTTCTCGCAAGAATTTTAGGCTACCTCGTAGCGAGTGGCTTAAAACTGTTGAGTGTAATACTTGTCACACGTTGGGCCACCTTGCTAGGAGTTGTCCCTCTGGTGTTAGTCCCATGCGTTTGATAAATCCTCGTCAACCAGGCTTGATGTACCTTGATATTTCTGTAAAGGGTTCTCTCTTCGCTGCCTGTACGGATTCTGGTGCTAAGCGTAGTTGCATGTCTCGCAGCTGGCTGCAGCTTTTGTTTCCGCAATTTGAATTGATTCCTTGGCCTAAGGATAGTGCAGTTTTTGAGCTAGCCGATGGTTCTGTTGCAAAGCAACCTCTGGGGACGATCAAATTGTCCGTGTTTGTGAATGGTAAACACACTTTGGTGGATTTTGTCGTTTTCGAAGACTTGGGTGACAATTGCATTCTGGGTCTGGACTATTGGGAGAAATCGGGTTTCATCCCCGATGTTGCTAATCGTCGCGCCTATTTCTTTGACAGGGCTGCTGGTTCCCACTCTGGTGCCTTTCCGCTGATTGGCTGGAACAAAGGTGATGCGGACAGCGACAAAGTTCCTTTGTGGAGGATTGGTCCTTCGTCGGTGGCTACGGAAGATGCTTCGTTCAACGCCATGACGGCCGAGCAGTTTCTGGAGTTGGATTCTCTCTTGGGCAGGAATACAGATCTTTTTCCAGGGAAGGCTGGTCGCACGAAGCTTCGTCAGCATGAGATCAAGTTCAACGGTGATCCGAAGCCTTTCGTTGCGAAGTATCATCGTCAATCGCCTGCCATGAGACGAGAGATGTCGGCCATGATAGATCAGCTGCTGCAGGAAGACAAGATCGAGCCCTCGGTAAGCGAATGGGGTTCCTTATTCTTTATGAAGAGGAAGAATGATGGCACCTTTCGTCCCATACTTGACTACAGGGAGTTGAATAGTCAGATCAAGACCGACTCATACCCCATGCCGAGAACGGAGGAGATGATCGAGTTTCTTGCTGGCAAGAATTACGTCTCTGTTCTGGACGGTGAATGTGGCTTCCACCACGTACCTCTTAGTGAAGAGTCACGGGACTGCACGAGTTTCATTTGCAATCGCGGCGTTTTTCGTTGGAAAGTGCTACCTTTTGGCTTAAAGAATTCCAGCGCGGAATTTCAGCGTACCCTCACGTTGGCCCTTGGTGATCTCATCGGTGCTGTGTGTGTACTCTATGTGGATGATATCATCGTCGCTACGGCTACGTGGCAAGATCATTTGGAGGCCATTGAGAAGATCTTCGCCAGGCTACGTCTACATGGCTTCGCTTTAAAGAGGTCCAAATGCAACTTTTGCCTGCCTGTCATGAAGGTTCTGGGAGTGACCATCAGTGCTAAGGGTATGCATCTTCAGGGTCAGCACACTACAGCGGTGGAGCAGTATCCTCGCCCGACGACGCCGAAGGCGCTGTTTCAGGAAGTTCGTGAAGGACTATGCTGTTCTTGTGAAGCCGCTGACGAATCTCCTGCACAAGGATGTCAAGTTCATCTGGTCTGAGGAGTGTGAGGAAGCCTTCGTCAGGGTGAAAGCCAGGATTTTAGAGTCAGAGTGTTTGCAGCTCCCGGACTATTCCTTGCCTTTCCAGATTGAATCGGATGCATCGGATATCGGCATCGGAGCAATTTTGTCGCAGGTGAAAGATGGCAAAACCAGGATTGTGGAGTTCTTCAGCCGTGCGCTCAGCGAGCGAGAGTCAAGGTTCTGTACGCTTGAGAAGGAGGCGCTTGCTATAGTGTCAGCTGTGGAGCGCTGGAGGCATTACCTTGAGGGCACGAGGTTCACGCTCATCACGGACTGTCAAGCGTTGAAATGGGCTTTGACGAATGTGAAGAACACCGGCAAGACTGCTCGTTGGGCCTTGAAGTTGCAGATGTTTGACTATGACGTTGTCCACCGTCCCGGAACAGCGAATGTCGTCGCGGATGCATTGTCCAGAGCACCATTGCCGCTTTTCCAGATTAGGATGCAACCTCGGGTTCCTCTTCGCAGCAAGGAGCAGTTACGTCAGGCTCAACGTGAAGATCCAGCTATCGCCAGGATCTACAAATTGCTGTCGTCGCCGAAGTCGGGGAAAGATCGTTTCTCCGCCAAACAAGTAGCCTACATCGTCAAGAACTTTGTCGTATATGAGGAGTTGGTGTACTATGTTGACAAAACTGCGTTGGACCATGGAAGAGTGGCTGACCAACTCCGTGTCTACGTTCCTGCTTCGCTACGTCATACCATGTTGCATGATCAGCATGACCTACCTGAGTCTGGTCATCTGGGAGTTCACAAGACGTTGTGTAGGCTACGTGCTATTGCCTACTGGCCTGGACTGTTTCGAGACACAAAGAAGTACGTGCGCTCGTGTCATGCTTGTCAGGTCGCCAAGCCTTCACAGCAGCGCAAGAAAGGTGCTATGGTTCCTGTGATACCTACGGCTCCGCTAAGTCATGTTGGAATTGACTTTGTTGTTCCTTTGCCAGCTACGACTCAAGGGAACAAGTACGTGCTCTCGATTGTGGACTATTTTACGAAGTGGGTTTGGTTTATTCCTATGAGGTTCTGCACGGCCAGGGCAGCGGCGACTCAGCTCTTCAAGCATGTCATCCAGTGGAGAGGGCCACCGCGGGTCTTGATTTCTGACAATGGTCCTGCCTTTGTCTCGGGCTTATTGACAGTGCTGGCAGAGAAAAGTGACATCGAGCTCCGCAAGATTTGTGCGTACCACCCACAAAGTAATGCTACGGAACGCGTAAATCGTACGTTGAAAAACTGTCTTCGTGCCTTCGTTCATGACAAGCACAGTTCCTGGGGTCCTCTGCTTCCAAACCTTGAAGTAGCACTGCGGACGACACCGCACGCCAGCACCGGGAACACTCCGTTCTACCTGATGTTTGGATCCGATCCGTGGAACCAAGCCAAGCTCGTCTGCTTACCAGCGCATCCTGCGGGACAGTCTCAGGAAGAGTACGTCAAGAACCAAGAGCGTTTTCTTCAGCAGGCAAGAGACATCGCTCGTGCTCATCTTGCTGAAGCGGCGAGGACTGCGAAGAAGTATTATGACGGGAATCGCCGAGAGTTTGAGTTCGAGCCTGGTGACTTGGTGAAGATCAAGGCGCACATCCAGTCGTCGGCTGACAAGGGTGTGACTAAGAAGCTTGCTCCTTTTATTCTTGGCACCGTACCGCATCCAAAGGAAGAAACACAAGTTAAACTACGTGGTACAGGCCATTGATAATCTTCAGGATGTTCGGACTGTCAATGTTGTAGATATTGAACACTATTATGACCCCATGTCTATGGAGTGCTACGAACTGGAGTCAGGTGGTGAAGATTCTGACCAGGAGACTGAACCCGTCGGAAATGAAACTCCAGCCCTCGTGAGATCAAGCCCCGAAGTCGCTCCCATAGACACCTCTCTCGTTAGAGCGAGCCCCGAAATCGCCCCCGTCATGTCAACGACAGAGATTAAGCAAATCCGTCGTTATGAGCAGGAATGCTACATGACAGCCGTAGCACACGGTGACATCGAGATACCTGAAGGTTGGTTTGACAGAAGAGTTGTAGACGTTTCCTCTTCGGATCCTGCAGATGATGCACAGGGAGGAGTGAAGTACACTGTGCAACGTACTCCTGACATCCCAGGGCTAACGAGCTACCGTCTTGGATCTCTTGTGAAGCTACGTCAGTCGCCGTCGCGAGACCCGGACGCGTTAAAGAAGTATGGACTGATTCCAGATTTCGCCGGCCCATACAGAGTCGTTGAGCGGATGACGCAGTTCCTCTACGGCGTTCGCCATGTGTTACACCAGAAGGATGAAAGAGACGCTCATCTGTTTGCTATGACTACACTGGACTCGGATTGGTGCCCTGATATGGCTCGTGAGAATCCACCGATTTTCCCCGTTCCTCCAGTGAATTATGTCCCCAGACAAAGTGATAAACTATCCGTCACTGATGTGACATCTGACAACAAACTGTCCGTTGTGTGTGATGTAGGTGCGGCCAGTTCACATGGTGGTTTGTCCGCCTGTGGGCGAACTGCTGGTGCTTCTTGTAACAAACTGTCCGTTATTAGTGGTGAGGAGAGTGTTGTGAATGACTTACTGTCCGTTGTTGAACAACAGTCCCCAGTACTTCGTTCCGTTTCTTCTGACGACGACGAGGCTGCCGACTATGAATCTGTACAGGACAGCGAGGGAGAGTACTCTCCTGCCCCTACTCGCCCGAAGCGTACCTTAAAACGCCCCGTGAGGTTTCTTTGTGCTAGGAAAGTTGTCCCTTCTAGGGGGCAACGCCCTGTCAGGGTTATTTGTAAACCTGTTCGTTACAGACTGAACTATTTTGCCGAGGTTGTCAAACCTGTCCTCGCGTTCGAGTCTCTGGCACAGGTCGATTGGCCGTTTACGGACCTGTGGAGTGAACCCTAGTGACTTTCTGGGTGTATGTTTTGATCTTGGGTCGGTGTATGTTACCCAAGTCTGATTTGTCATACTTAGCATGTTGTTCTTTAGGATAAGTTTATTTACTGCCTTTTTCTCCCTCGCTACGATGTCGCAAGAGCTTAATGCAGG
>JAHWFP010079382.1:0-10144 GCA_023313725.1 Lithobius niger
TGTATTTGAAAACCCAACACTTGATGTTTTTATTTTAGCGAAGGCCACGTTATTTATGAAAACTTCAACTGTACATTTTATTATTAGCGGCTAGAATAATGTTTCACAAATATTCATGCGTTATAGCATTCAGGGAATAAGCTGGTATATTTAACCTTTAATTTAATTTAATTGGGCAACAGTTTAGCAAAAACTAGGTCTCTAAACACTACTGAACTCGGCAACACTTTCCTTCGAATTTTACCGGACAATTTTTCCAAAAGTGTTTTATCTTGTATTTTTTTCCAGGGCTCCGACCATAGTAACGTTCCTACTATTAAAAATCATGTTCGTATAAAGAATTAAGCAAAACACTTCGCCCCCTCCCCCCTTCCTTCAATAGTTGCAATGGATAACATTGTAGTTTCATAAAAAAAAAAATATATATGCCTATTTTCACGTTGTTATGAGTTTAACTGAATACACTTCTCAAGCTAAGGCCTCTTAAAAACACCCAAAGTCGGCAATTCCCTTTGCCATCCTAGCTCCTTCAATCCCTGTCCAGTCAGAGGCATCCCTCGAGGCATCCCTCTACCCCGTACCCCCCACCCCCCCCCCCCCTCCGTCGCTCTCCTTCAGGTCCGCGGTTTCCCTCCTACCTGCAGGCAGGCAGCAGGTATAAAACAGACCTGAGGGACTGCATCTACATCATTGGCTCAACTCCAAGTCAGACGTTACTTTGGCGGTCGGAGCAGAGATGTCCCTAGTCCGAGTGTTGCATGCCAGGCAAGGTAGTAGTTTAGGTAACTAGTAAAGGTCCCGTAGCATAATTACAGACTTCGATGGTAGGGCCCTGATTATTGCTAGCTTGACTCAATGTGAAAGAGTAGATTTGATCTTGTGCAAGATGCCTTGAAACAAAATCTTAAACTTAGACTAAGACTGAAATTTGTGAGAGTGCAGTTTCTAACTTAAGAGGTGTTTAAGTGACACCAAAAGAACTTTTTCTATTCGAAATTGTAAGTGTGAATTTTCTTAAATGTAAATTCGTTGCCGATAATTTATTTTCTGTAAATTACTTGTGTGCTTTCACGTAAAGCTATTTGTAGACTAGTTGCCAATGTAAATTGTATTTCATTCCCCCTGTTTATTAAAACGAAAGAGTTTTAAACTCAGTTGCTTCTAGAGATATTTAATTTGCTAGTGTTTTAACTAAAAACAATTCTTTTTATTTTAAAGCCTAAGGTTAGCAATTAAACCACCCACCTGGTGTCAGTGAACCAAAAACGATTAGATAGTACTAAAACTTCAGATAGGACATAGACGCTCTGTTCCTAACCGTGCAGTAGTGAATGCCATGCTTGTTTAAACTCCGCAAAAGTAAAAACGGCCACCCAAAGTACTTCTAACTTTCCCGAGACCACACCAGATGTCGGCGCAGAACAGTAGGCACCTCTAGGACCTGTGAGCACCGCTACAAAACTGGTGGCAGTGGTGGGATCACAAGGTGCTGTGCCACTCCAAACACACCTCCCCCTGCCATACTACCATACCAGTTCATCTTAGAAGAAGATGTCAGCAGTACGACAAAAAACTGCAAACCCGAGACGTCTGTAACCAGTCAAAATGTTACAAGAAGTAGATGCCCGCCTTAACTAAACAAAAAGGCACATCAGACCCATATCCAGCTGGAGCCGGGAAGCGGCAACCCTCATATTTCACAAGCCGTGAAACATCGGGCAAGCCCTCAGAAGGCAGATGACAACTGCTAACCCTGGAGAAGACGGCCGATAGCCGGACACATCGCTCCTGAGAACCACAACTGGACCATCAACTCAGATGACAGTGCAAGTGTTCAACTTTCAACCAGAAGTGTGACCACACAGTGAAAAGACGCTCCATCTACGGTGGGAGACGGATAGACTGACCGCACAGCGATTGTGCATAGAAATCAGGTTAGTGCATATGGGTGTGCTCCGGTTGCCAAGCCGAGTGTTTGTTTCATGCATTTTATGTATTTAATTATCCACCAGAGTGCTTAGCTAGTATAAGAATGTATTTTTTTATGTTCCTGACTGGATTCGGTTGTTAGAGAAGTGTTTAAATACTCGCTCTGTTCAATTATCATGAGATTTATTTTGCGGCTGAAATTAAAACAGTAAGATTCAAAACTAAACGTTTTTTTTTCTTAAAATTGTGTTAACCTAAAAAACTTTCACCATGGAAGAATTAGACGAGATCATTGATCATATTCAGTACAAAGACCTCAAAACTCTTGTTTGAATTTAGGTTTAACAGTTTGTGAAACCCGTCACGAATCTGTAGAGGTTTTAAAAGTAGCCTACTGTAACGGCGGACGCTACGACGGCTCAGGTGCTTGTAGCGCCTCCGGTTTCCTGGTTTGACACGGAGATTCAGCTTAAGGTGTTGCGGTGATTATTGCGACTTTTACGGCATAAGCACAGCAAGGGCTACAGTCCCAGCATGGGGGATGGAGCACAGGGTCCTAAATTAAAGGGGCCTAACCTTAAAACTGCTGGTATTTCACTGCCACCAGCGATGGAAATTTAACCGTATGTAAGAGCTAAACTAAAAATGGTTTACATATTTATTTACACTTAAACAGTTAATCGATTAGCAAACGACTGAAGTTAAAAACTCCTGGTTTTTATTTTAAACAACAGAGAATGAAGATAACACTTTACATTATGTTTGCCCGAGAGCTTTTGAAACAAACTTATTTAAAAAGCACTAATTTTAATTTACATTGTAGCAATTCACACGATTTTACAACAAAACGACACTTGTGTTTTGAATGAACAATCAATTAAGTTTTTCGACTAGAAAAAGCAATACTGAACGCTCCGCAGAGTCGTCCGCAAGATTGAACAGCCTTAGCTGGTGACAATCTATCAAACAGTATGTTTCAAACACGCATGAAAGATCAACCGTTTCACAGTTTTGTTTCTAAGTGATGAAACAGAGCCTTAAACCTCCCAGAGTTGCTGTTTCTAAGTCAACTCCTCAAATTATAAAAGCCTCGGCTACTTATAAAGTCCGTCTGGAGTGAATAACCAATGAATCCATCACAAAGATCAAACCGTCAGTTATTTGAATTAATGTTTAAAACAAATAAGAAAGATGTTGGTTTTTAGTAAGAGGACCACTCTGACGTTATGGGGTGAGAAACCTAAGATGCCGCTGCAGGCGTCACCACCATAATAATCCCTAGCTAGAGAGAGTTTAAGTTACGTTTATGAACTAAAATTTAGACTTGGGGGGTCCTAAATTAATCTTTCAAAAGCTAACAACAAACATACGAACCACTACCATCGTGCCTGGCATGGCATTCTCCGGACATGACGTCTCCACTCCCGACTGGCGTGACCCTTCTCTAGCTTGAGATCTGTGAGCTGTGCTTACTATGCATTCTGGGGCTGGGGTTTTATGCTGGAGAGGAGGGAAAGCGAGGACGTCGAGGATAGCTGCGGGGGTCTGATTGGCTGAGGGCCTCGAGAACAATGGAAAGTGGGAGGAGAAGTCGGTTGAACAAAGGGACTGGGTGCAGAGCCGTTTGAAGGAGTAGGAACATGTAAAACGGAAAAAGATAGGCCTGTTCTGAGTTTTACTCAATTGAACTTTCGAAAATGGGCCTTTACTTTGTATTATTGGCTACGGATTGAATATTTACATGTTTGTAACGTGAATAGGCTCTTGTTAAAGCTTGATACATGGCTTTGGGTAATGCAGAGAACCTTACTATTAAATTAAACAAGCTTTAACTGTAAACTGCAGTGTTAAACACCACAAATAGTTTTGGCTGGGGAGGGGGGCAAAAAGGGGTTTTCGAAGTTTTTGCAGAGTTTGACTTTCGGAATTGGGTTAAACAGATCTTTTTAAGAATTCTTTTAGTGTTTAATAGTAGATCAAGCTATTCGTAGGTTTTGGTAGGTCTCAGTCAGGTTTAGAGGAGAACTAAAATACACATATATACACTAAAATATTCGTGTCCGGTAGAATGCCAGGTCGTAATACGTTTATACTTTTGGAAATATGGTAGCGTTTCTGGGGGCAAAAGATTATTATAAAAAGGCTAAGTAAATGAATAAATAGGTTAGCTTAGTTATGTGCTAAAACTCATAAAGTTAAAGTGGAGGTTTGAACTCTAAAGTTAACGGACAATGTTTGATCTAAGTGGAAATTTTTCATTTTTTTTTTTTTATTTTTCATAATTTTTCACGATTATGACCAAGTTAAAAATAAATTACTTGAAAGGTTTGTGCAGACAAAAGAGTCCGTTCAATCGTCATTTCGTAGTTTAGAGAAACAACAAGACCAACCTTTTCACGAACACGCTTTTGAGCTTCAAACTTTGTTCTCACAGTGGGTGTCATTAGCTGGCGTTAATGGTGATTACGGTAAATTGTCCAATTTAATGTTGTTAGAAGAATTCTATAAGTCTTGTCCTGCTAGCCTCCGGAAATGGTTACTGGATCAAATTAAAATTGCGACGTTAGCCGAGGCAGCTAAGTTGTGCGACGAGTATACCACTCGCAACCAGCAAATCTCAGCCGATATTGCTAACAAAAATGGCAAAGTGCAAGCTAGCACTCATTCAGGTAGTCAAACTTCTAAAGCTTCTTCCTTCCCTAGAAATGGTAAACAAAACCATAACTCCTTAGCTAACCCGGTTGGGACTAAAAATAATAACAGTGACAGCGTAACTAGCACAGATGCTAACGCTGATAGTAGTGACAATGTAAATACTAACAATAGCAGCAGACCTAGTGTTAGAACGTGCTTTGAATGCGGTTCGGCCTGGCACCTCCGAAATCGTTGCCCCGAACTTAACAAAGCTTCGTCATCCGCAAATGCATGCTTTATCGTCGGTAAAGATGCCACAGAAATTTTAAAGCCCAGTACTTTAAACTGTACTATCGGTAAGCGTAGAACTAAACTCTTATGCGATACCGCTAGCACAATCAACCTCGTCAGTGCTAAACTCGCCAAAAGGTGGCGGCGTTTAAAGCAGGTAATTAGATGCAAGACTGTCTTAGATGCAAGACTGTCTTACATGATCAAGAGGTTAAATTACAGCAGGTAAATTTAAGCCTAAAATTAACCAGTGGTGAAGTGCTAAAAACCAGAGCTTGTGTTTCTTCAGCAACTAGTTCCTCTTTTGATGTAATATTAGGCATAAATGGGATAACCCAATTAAATAATTTATGCAGATCAAGCTTAAAAACTAAGCCAGGAAAATGTCCCCCTACAGAAATGGTGGCCAGTTTATCGTGCAAAACCCCCCTGTAATTTCCAGCAAGCCTTGTCATTTGAAACCTAAGTTGTCTACCGCTTGCTCATGCGTGAAGGAGCCAGTTAATCGGGACTCAATCAGCAGTCCAGTGATAAGTGCGCCACGCGCCAATCCCCACGGTAAGCAGATAAGATCCCTCGAGCCAGGCATGAAGGAACGTAAAACTATTCTTGCTACGCCCGTAATTAAGCCAGTATCCCCTAACTTCTCAGAGTGGCTGGATTTGAGAAATAAACCTATCAAAGGTAAAATAAAACGAAGTTTTTCAACCAGTGATGTTAAACAGAGTTTAAGTGTGTCCGTTAAACCGGAAGTGAACGAATACAGTTTCCCCAGTTGGATTACGGCACGAAGCCAGTCTACCCCTAACCTAAAGTTAGAAACTTGCTTCCCTTAAGTGTTTTGATTTCTACCCAGAATTCAGTAGGAGTAGTTTGCCTGAGTTTAAATTAGAATTAAGTCAGTAGGCCAGTTAGACAACAGTTGTCTAAATACTTAAACCAAGTTTTTTTTTCTGATTCTTTTTAAATTAGGACCCGATGTTTTACTGTTGAAATCTATTGTAGTGGGGGTAGAAATGTTGAGCATTAGAGCTCCCAAACTAAATAGGTGTTCACAGTAAAAACGAAGGTAAAACTTCTAACCTAACCATAGTAAATAATGTCTTTATCAATAAGGGAGTAAGTAAAACCTTTAAGTAGGACTCCAAACATGATAACTAAAACTAGTGTAGTTTTTTTTTCCTAAAATAGTTTTTTTGCAATCTTGTGTAAACCACCAAGACTAACCTAAGTAAAGTATAATTTTTCTCCATGTTGAGTTTTTTTTTTGAACTTGAAAACCTAACCAAGTAGTTTTTCTTCATAACTGTTAAACTGTAGTGAGTGATGGGCCGCTACAAACGTGGCTCCATCTAGGAACACCTAACCTAGACATAAAAATTGTGTTTATTGCTTTCCTGTCTTAAGTCTTCAAGACTGTTTCATTGTACAAACCTGGATAGCTACTTTCAAATGCAGATACCATGAGTGGGTATTTTGTTTGGCCTAGAATGTGTTTTCTTAGTTTAAAAGCTAAACAAGTGGTGGAGCAAAAAAAATTACTTTTCACCTTTTTTTGTAAATTTTCTTTAATTATTAAGAGGTACGTTGTCAGGACCACCTCACTCAAAGAAACTGTCAGCTTTTCCCAATTCGGACCTTTACACCTAAATTTTAAGTGGCAATGTGATTCTCCCTGTCATTATCAACGCCTTCCTGTGTGGAAGGATTTTAACAGAGATTATACGACACGTAATTAATATTCATTAGGAATATCTACGGGAGTTTAGTGGATCCTGGCTATCTCCTCTTTAAGTTTTCACGAAACATTTTTCTTTATAAAAATTTGTCAGTCTACCCCTGGGAGATAAAGGATAGCCCTGGTTAAAAGGTTGTTGCGTTATTATCCATAAAACCTCCCAGTGTTATATTTTGTATTTTAAGTTATGGGACCTATCTCATAAACTTTCTGTGTTTAAATTTTCATGTAAACAAGTTGTTTGGTAACCTCAAACCATTCTAGTGGTAATCTGTTAACTTTAAATAGAGCTTATGGTTGCGCATGCGCTTATAGTACCCTCTATTCCCATCCTTACCGCAAGCTAGGTCCTGAGGAGTACCCCCAGGGGTATTTTCTCGAGGTTTTCCCAGATAAAAAAAATAACTTTCTGTGAACGGCTGACTGGTTAGAGCATTAAATGTTGCGACGGTATCATTTAATAGTTAACGATTGCAAAACCCCTAAGTTTGTAACTTATGGTCAAAAACCAAAAATAGTGTTCTTTTATAACTTGTAACTAAGATTTACTCAAGTTAACTTTACGGCAAAAACGTCAGTCCCCCAAAAAAATAAAATGGTAATTTTAATTTTGTGTAAAAAGTGTACCTTTAACCTTGTTCAGATCCTGGGGTAGGAATAAGTATCCCAAACCTTTAGACTTCGCCTTTGTATTAAGGGAAGATGACAAGCTAAATAGGAGTTGTATTTCTCGATTTAGTTTGCTGATTGCTTAAATTTAGGTAATTTTTGCAACTTTAGATTACAGTGGCTTGGCAGCTGAGTGTTTTGCATACCTGTGTGCACTAACTTTCTCTTTTAGGCTTTCATTTCGGTTTCAAAAGGAGCCCTAAGTGAAATCTCCCGCCGGGGGGCCTGTAAAGAAGCTAGTCTTCACCAACAGATTTGAGAGGAGACCTCTGCTCAAAAGATCAAAAACCTGAGGGTTTATCGTTTTCGCAACGAACATTATTTTTTTCATTAGCGCTCGCTAGCGCTCATTAGGCCTGTCCAGACCTCCGTCTTCAAAACACCATATCTTCAAGAAAAATGGACCAAAACGTTTGAAATTTGCGGCTTTTAATAGACCTACACTTTCCCAAGACTTCTGCGCAAACAGGACTTTAAATTTTCACTCCAATAAGTTTCTACATCATTTTGAAAAAGTCACCAAAATGACCGGCGCCGCACGCAAATCTTCAATCGCCATTTTCAACAACTTGTAAATAAAATTGTAATTACTTTATTTCTTTTGCAGGCATAAAGCCAACCAGCTTAGTGTTGTTTAGGAGGATTTATCCTCACATACATGTATTTGAAAACCCAACACTTGATGTTTTTATTTTAGCAAAGGCCAAGTTATTTATGAAAACTTCGACTTTAATTTTTATTATTAGCGGCTGCAATAATATTTCACCAATGTTCATGCGTTATAGCGTTCAGGGAATAAGCTGGTATATTTAACCTTTTATTTAATTTAATTAGGCAACAGTTTAGCAAAAACTAGGTCTCTAAACACTACTGAACTCGGCAACACTTTCCTTCGAATTTTACCGGACAATTTTTCCAAAAGTGTTTATCTTGTATTTTTTTTTCCAGGGCTCCGACCATAGTAACGTTCCTTCTATTAAAATCACGTTTGTTTAAAGAATTGAGCAAAACACTTCGTCCTCCCGCCCCTCCTTCAATAGTTGCAATGCATAACATTGTAGTTTCATAAAAAAATATATAGGCCTATTTTCACGTTGTTATGAATTTAACTCAATGCACTTCTCAAGCTAAGGCCTCTAAAAACACCCAAAGTCGGCAATTCCCTTTGCCATCCAAGCTCCTTCAATCCCTGTCCAATCAGAGTCCAAGGCTACCCTGCCCGTCCGCGCTGCCATACCAACTTACGGTAGTGACAGCCTGGTCGGCCAGAGTCAGACTCCTCTCCTCCTCGAGGCATCCCTCTACCCCGCACCCCCCCTCCGTCGCTCTCCTAAAGGTCCGCGGTTTCCCTCCTACCTGCAGGCAGGCAGCAGGTATAAAACAGACCTGAGGGACTGCATCTACAGCATTGGCTCAACTCCAAGTCAGACGTTACTACGGCGGTCGGAGCAGAGATGTCCCCAGTCCGAGTGTTGCCATGCCGGGCAAGGTAGTAGTTTAGGTAACTAGATTTAGCTTTAATTTAATTTTTTCGGAACTTTATTTCTAATTTTTAATTTAAAGATTTAAACTAACGTTTGACTTGAGTTTCGTGATTATGGGTAGTTAAAACCATCGGCATTTTCTGGTCTCTCCTCCCATAACTTAAGGGTTTAAGGGTCCCCTTTCTAAAAAACCGGCTTTTATTTCTGTTTGTACTACATAGCGTACTCAAACAGTTATTTTAGATTCACCAAGGTCCTATAGCATGATTACAGAAGCACAGACTTCGATGGTAGGGCCCTGATTATTGCTAGCTTGACTCAATGTGAAAGAGTAGATTTGATCTTGTGCAAGATGCCTTGAAACATAATCTTAAATTAGACTAAGCCTGAAATTTGTGAGAGTGCAGTTTCTAACTTAGAGGTGTTTAGGTGACACCAACAGAACTTTTTCTATTCGAAATTGTAAGTGTGAATTTTCTCAAATGTAAATTCGTTGCCGATAATTTATTTTTGTTAATTACTTGGGTGCTTTCACGTAAAGCTATTTTGTAGACTAGTTGCCAATGTAAAATGTTTTTCATTCCCCCTGTTTATTAAAACGAAGAGTTTTAAACTCAGTTGCATCTAGAGAGATTTAATTTGCTAGTGTTTAACTAAAAACAGTTCTTTTTATTTTAAAGCCTAAGGTTAGCAATTAAACCACCCACCTGGTGGCAGTGAACCAAAAACGATTAGATAGTACTAAAACTTCAGATAGGACATAGACGCTCTGTTCCTAACCGTGCAGTAGTGACTGCCATGCTTGTTTAAACTCCGCAAAAGTAAAAACGGCCACCCGAAGTACTTCTAACTTTCCCGAGACCACACCAGATGTCGGTGCAGAACAGTAGGCACCTCTAGGACCTGTGAGCACCGCTACATCAAAATAAAACTTTTATAAATGAAACTCATTAAAATGCAGCCGCAAATTAATTTTACTTTAAATTGAGCAGAGCGAGTTACTAAAAACACTTCTCTCCCAACTACGGTAGGTTTTAGCAAGAAATATACTTATTTTAGACCTCCTAGTACTCAGGTGTATAAACAATTAAAATACCTAAAAGGCTCTTCACTATAACACTCGGCTTGGCGGCCTTAAGCATATCTTATGCACACTTACCCCATACACAAACACTGTGCGGTCAGTCTACTCCAAATCCAAACTTCCCACCTGACGAATGAATCGGCTAGCACACTTCTACTTGCAGTAGGACGTCTGGTTGAGGCCTACTTCACTGGAACGATTGTTGGCGTTGTCCAAGGTCCACTGGATACGGCGACGGAGCTTCCCTTCCATAAATGGTGAAGTCCTCCTCGCTGCTGATGGTCCACGGCTTGTTGATTTTTAAGAGGGGGGGGG
>JAHWFP010079385.1:0-10802 GCA_023313725.1 Lithobius niger
CAGTGGTTCATCGGCAGGAGCACAAGTGTGTAGACGCCCGCTGGAACTTCCCCTACATGGGAAAGAAAAGGCGGGCGGCTGGGTGTTGTACGCGGTGCAGTGCGGCGGTGCAGTTGTGCAGGAGTGACAAGAATTGTGTAGTGGTGGATTGGATGACCTGGTGTACCGGCAGCAGTTCCACAGAGAAGTGCAGTGTGCAATGCACAGTGTGGCGGTGCACGGAGGTGGTGATGGTGTGGTGTGGCTCGAGGATTGTCCTGGTGTTGTATTGAGGTGTAGAAGAATAGGGGTGTAGTGGCATGAGTAGGTTAAGTGAGTAGTGTGTGTCGTTGGTGTATTAGTAGGGGCGTACGGCTACGGGCCAGGGCCTCAATAAATAATCGTGAAAGAATCCGAAGAATGAGAAGAATGTTTGGTATTTGGTGAGGTTTGGGGGCAGATAATCTGTGTGGTTAACGCTCCGCATTAAATCAAATCAAATCAAATCAAATCAATGAAAGAATCCGTGTTTCAGCTAAACGCATATATTCTTAAACCAAACTAAGCTACGTTGTTAAGGCAGCTAAAAACGATAGAATTGCGTATTTATTTCGCAGATGGAGGTTTTCAGAGCTGAGTTGAATTGTTTCAAAGTGGCCAGCAACAATCGGCTGCATGCATAAAACTTTGTAGCACGACACCATAGCTGTAAAAAAGGTACACTGATTACAAACAAAAACGTCAAGTGTGCCGTAAAAAAAGGGGGATATATGATTGAATTTTCACTTGTTAAAATGAACACGGATAAAAATTGATGATTTTTAATTGAAATAATAAAATGTTCAATTGATAAAATTCCATCGGTTTAGGTGCTGTTGTGTTTTCCAATCATATATTTAAAACGTAAAGCACAACAGCACCTAAAGAGATGAAATTTTCTCAATTGTACAATTTATTATTTCAATTAAAAATCATCAATTTTTATCCGTGTTCATTTTAACAAGTGAAAATTCAATCATATATCCCCCCTTTTTTACGGCATACTTGACGTTTTTGTTTGTATTAATTTTGAGGCCTCGAAATCGGCAGCCTGATACGATGGAAAGGCGCATTTATTTCTTAGATGCAGACTTGGAGAGCGAAGTTAAATTGTTTTAAATTGAGCGGCAACAATCATTGCATGCGTGAGCAAATGAAGGAAAATTACTGGCAATAATTTGGTAGTGCATGATGCCGTCGTGAATTGTTTCTAAGTTGGTGAAAACATTCACTGAGATTAACTTGCAGCAAGGGGCTTGCTTCCATACTGAATGCTGACTTTCTCCGTGATACGATTTTTTTTAGCATTCAGTAAACACAAGTGTGCGTCTTTTCTGGGTCTGTGCGAAAATCTCAGTGAAATGTCCCTTTAACGTTGTCCCTGCTTATGAACATGGGAGGGTGTGGCAAGGGAGAGAAGAGGGAGGGAAGATGAAGGACATGAAAAAAAAGGGAACAAGAGGACAGGGGTTGGGATTATGAGGAGGGGGAGAAGGGGAAGGTTCTCACCAGATCGCGTTGTAGACGAGTAAAATTAAAGGATCACGTAACTAATAAAATATTGCAAATGCGATTTACTGTCCTAAGACCAAACACCGGGAGAGTCTTAGACTGGAAGACTCAATCCTCCGTGCAGAATGCACGGGTTCCTGGTAGTAAAAAGTAAAGAATAGTCGTCCATAGTTAACAAAACTGTTTAACAAGTTTTAAACACTTAGTTCATTCCATGTGGAAATATGTGGAAATATGGATGCGTATTTGCTATAAATGGATTAGACAGTCGACCAATAGTAGGAAATGAATCCTATAAAAAGAAGGAAAAAAAAAGAAAATCATTTCCCTTTCCTCCCCCTACTTCCACCCCAGACACAAATTAAAAGACCGACGAGCTTTTGTGGCAGTTTATCTTACAGAAAGGCAACTGCCGCAAAAATAATAGTAAATATGGTTTTGATAGTTTGGATGATTAGACGAGTAACTTCCCTTACCAGGCATATTAAAAAAAAAGGTTTTTTTTTTTTAGAATAATAAGCCACAAATGAAATAATAGCTTGAAGTTTATCCAAATTAGTTGTCAATGGTCCATCCATGTTGGTGAGCAGCCTGAAGAAAACTACAAAGGGGAATAAAAGGAAGGACTTCCATTACGTCGTATTCATTATGTTACTTGTTCCAGTTGACAGAAGTGCGATATAAACACGACAATCAATCGACAAACAGGTGACATAAGCAGGACGTAATTAGTTTTCATGATTATTTTCTTCCCGTATGCACTGCAGAAGGCTGGGATGAGTCTAGGCTTAAACCACGGACGTAATGCACAATGAACAGTCGTAATATCCAAGTGGCTACCCTTCATACAGTACCTTCCTAAAGCATCGAACAGAACGAAAAAAAACGCACCACTGTTGGTGACAGTTCAGTTCATTCCCTACTATAACCGTGTTGATGTGGCTTGCTTACGTCAACCTTCGTCAGTGATGAATCTGTTTCTGGTACCACGCACATGCTCAAAAGCACTACCACTGCAACCACCCACAACCACCTTCACGAGATGGTTTGCAATTTGGGATTGCTCGCGACTGGTTACATCCATTAGCCTAGCCTGGTCCAATCAATTAGCCACGTCTGGTCACGTTAGAGGTATGACGTAACCAGTATGACGTAACGTCTGGTGAGCTTGTTGATTTTGATGATCTGTGATTGCAGTTTCGGTGAAGTACTAAACGGCTGACACCACGTTACTGTGCCCGCTCGACGTCCGGTTTGGAGCCAAACTATCTCTAACCGTGGTGCGTTCTCATCGATCTGTTCGGTGGTTTAGGAAGGTACTGATAATAAAAGAGAAATTATCACAAACTGCCATGAGGACTAGTTTAATCCATAAAAGAACAGTGTTTCGTGGAACGGCATATTCACAGCATTCTTTGAGTATTAGTTATCTATCAACGAATTAGCATATATGTGGTTACATGGTTTAAAAGTTGTTTAAATGTGAGATGCCAATTGAACTAATTTTAATATTGAAATTAATGTCGTAAATTCCGTATGTCTACTTCACAAAACTGTTTTGTTTTATAATTTAAACAAAATTAAGAGTGAGTAACTGGGGGTTTAGCTTAAAAAGATATCCGGTGTTTTATCACTTCCTTAAGTGTATCAATACGCCATGACTTGTTGCTGGCAGTTGTGCCTAACGTCAGTGTTTGTAAACATCAATCACGCAGTTGTGATTTGGTTGATGTGTTAAAAAATATTATTTTCTCATTTTAACTGCAAATAACATATTTTTATTTTCGATTCTTTAAACTCCCATCCTGTTTGGGGTTTTTTAAACTGTGACAAAGCACATAGGCAATTATCGGCCGAAAATTAAATGCGTGTGTGTTTACAATCTTTGTGGTCATCATGTCCTGTCAGGGTACGTTTCATTTGATTAGTCGTATTGTCTCAAATATGTTTTTTTTGCCTCAAATATGTCTCAAATATTGTCTCAAATATGTTGTATTTACGAAAATATTTTATGTATCATGTTTAGCGCTTTCTGTTCGGAATGAAACGAAAAGGCGAGGGTAAGCGAAGAAAAACCGGGATTACTGAAGAATGCCGTTGGATCGGGTAAGCATTGTGGAGAAAGAAGACTTTTCAGATGTTCAACAAATATTTTTGTTTGTTTTTTGTTTGTTTTTGGACGTAATTAGTATATTTATTTTGGCCAGTAACCCTGGCTATTCATTTGGTTATAGGTACGTTTGATAAACATAAGGTGATGTTAGCGCCTCTTGAAATATAGAAATAATTACAGTAAAAGAAACATCGCTTAATGAAGTGAAACAAAGCTAAAGTTAAGAAGACTAAGCTGTAATTATGAGGAAGATGCGAGCATTTTACGACTTATATTATGATTAAGAATCTCAAGTTTTTTTTTCGTATATTCTTGTGAATATTCGTATAAATTATGTAAAAAAAAAAGTGTTACTAGCCATATCGTTCGCATTACTCACTCAGTTGGTGTCGATCCACGCTTCACATGCTTTATTCGATGCACAAAGCGTCACATTGAAGCACTTACTATAAGGATGCAGATGATTGGAAGTTGAGAAACACAGTTCGTTCGTCACATTCTTTAGAATGTATTAATCTCTTGTAGTAAAACGAAATTCTAAGGGGAAAAGGTTTACTAAGACGATGAAACCTAGATAATTTTTAACCTAGACTTGCAGCACTAAACTTAACTAAACTTGCCGAACTGAACTTAATTAACTAAACTAAACTTAACACTAAACTTACGGCGAAGCAAATACCACGAAAATAAAACCAAATATGGCTAGATTCCATATTTTGCTAGTTGATGCCCAGTGTTATCTTGCCGTTTTAATCTCTTAGATTACAATTTATTTACTTGATATTCGGCAACTTAATACTACACAATCAGCAAGATAAAACTTTGAAACTATGAACAATTTCCAAAGCAGCAATTAGAGTATCTATGGTCAAAATATCAAGTTACAATGATGAAAATAGACCCTTTTAAAGCATGATTAATTATCCTTCGTTTGGTGCATTAGTTTTAACTAGTAAGAGAGTAAACACGCATATCGTATTGTTTTAATGTGTAGATTAGCAGAATTGCTGGTACATTCGAATTACCTTGCTGCACCAGAGGAGATTTCTTGTTGCAACTCTTTTGCTGCTGAAAGACATTCCAAACTAAAAAAAAAAGTAGCATATGATCAACAAAATAATCATTACAAACAAAAACGTCAAGTGTGCCGTAAAAAAAGGGGTTATATGATTGATGTTTCATTTTACTTGTTAAAATGTACACGGATAAAAATTGGTGATTTTAATTGAAATAATCAAATGTACAATTCAGAAAATTGCATCTGTTTAAGTGCTGTTGTGCTTTACGTAACGTACATGATTGGTAAAGCACAACAGCACTTAAACAGATGCAATTTTCTGAATTGTACATTTGATTATTTCAATTAAAAATCACCAATTTTTATCCGTGTACATTTTAACAAGTAAAATGAAACTTCAATCATATAACCCCTTTTTTTACGGCACACTTGACGTTTTTGTTTGTATTCCGTGTACCTTTTTTACGGCTATGGTGTCGCGCAATAAAGGTTTATGCATGCAGTCGATTGTTGCATGCACGAAGAATGGATCTGGAGTTTGCTGAGTGGCATTGTTCCCTAAATACAATGGTTTAAACAATATATAAAATATCAAAATGATCGTTTAGGGTCCCGTAACTCCAGAATAGATCGACCAATAGAAAAAGTGGTCCCTGTAAGGTTGAAGCCCAGGAAAAGTTCTGGTTTAGATCATGTTTCAGATTTTAGGTAGGTGCAGTAGTTTTTTCTGAAACCGTGTCAGCCAAGAATAACAAAAACCAGAACAACAACAACAAGAAGTGAAGAGATTTCACATTTACGTGTGGGTTCCTACGTTTACTCTTGCACGGAATTGCATAAAAGACACAAAGACAAGTTTGCTATGGTGTGGATAGTTTCGGGGCAGCTCATGGGTAAGCCAACACTTCAGTTAATGAACAAACGATAAGAAAATTAAGTAATTTTGTGGTCATAGACTTAAGGCTCATACTTAAGTAAGGCGTGTGGATGTATGCCATTCTTACGTACAACTCTCTGTACTTAAGGCTAAACAGACATTGGTTTTTGGTCGTTTATCTCACTCATTCTGCAAAACTTATGAAGTAAGATTCATTGCTAAATTACATATCAGCAGATATTCAATTTTTTTTTACAAATAAAGTTCATTGTTCGAAGGCGTTTTATGGCTAATATAGTTCTCATACACTAACAACGAATATTATGTTGAGTATCAATTACACCCTTGACTTCCCTGGCATAAGCTAATATCACCAACCTACCATACACTAAACTATTTTTCACGGTTTTGACAGGAAATCGTGAACCAATTATCTTAATTTAGAAGGCTGAAGTCTTAACCATAACCGATATGAACACTAATAAATAATCCAAGTTTTAAAGAGATAATGAACTGTTGTGACGTCATGCTAATACAAAACCATACTAAAACTGTGGCCGTTTATCTTCCTAATCTGGAAACCCCTCACACTTAACCGTGCGTTAATTTTGATAATATTAAAACAAAAATAAATATAAAAAATCATTACCCAACTAGTGGAATTGATACAAAGTTCCTTATATTCTGCTAGCTGAGGACGGTGTGGCTTCTTCAGAGGAGTTTAAAGCATGACGATGAGTTGTTGATGAGTGACGGTCATCATGAAAGGTGACCATTTTTATTTTCAATATGAAAGAACTCCGGTGAGGTGCACATGTGTTGACAGACATTAATTTTGATAATCTACACTTACTGATAATCTAACACTTTTTATACAGTCTGCACTAGCCACCCTCCGTCGCATGACATAGTAATGACAGAAATTTCATTACATTTCATTTCATTCCTTACACCCCAATGCAAAACCAACATAAATAGACACATTTGCGACTGATGACACTTTTTGTGCCTACACGACCAAAAAAAAGACACAAAAAGTACTACGTTGACCACACACAAGCTGAACCGACCCCAGCCAAAAGTTTTCTCCAACGATTAAAAAAAGTATGTAACTGACACTTCAAAATATACCTAAAAAACTATCACCCGTCCATAGCATATTTTCATTTGAATCTTAACGTTTTGAAGCTCTTAAAATAAGAAAAATACGACTTTACTTTAAACACGGAATTCGTAAATGGAGACAGAAAAAGGATGAGTTTCCGTTGCTCTTACTTTCCTAAAAGGAAGTTTTTAAACCGGAAGTATTCTTTCAAACATTACATCACTCGTGTGTTAAAAATAAATTTCAATATAATTGACAAATCAATGTTTTAAAATGAACAATTAGATTTGTTGGTTTGTCACCTGCAATCTTTTGTATTAAATTTTATTAAAGTCGATTCAAAGTCAATTAATCGTTTAAATTTTAATACTTGTTCAGCCAAGGCAGCCCAGTGACTCGGGGGTAGCGGACACCTTCTCGAAATAGAAGGCTTTTTTCTCACAAAAATGAAATTATCAACGGTATATCACCTCCGACACCTTTATCCTATACATAAATAAGGCTGCGTAAGTTGGTGCCTGTTAAGTTTTTTTTTACTGAAGGCAACTAGTTATTGACTTGCTCCTTGTTTACTATCGCTACATGTCCATTGTTGGCGGACGTTCCTAACATTATTGAGGCATATACAAAAAAAGTTATGTATTGTTGCGTGAATAAAAGTTGATGCATTATTGATCCTGATTGTTGCGGGAGGTGGTTTTTCACTTATTTGGCGACTTTAATATTAATATCGGGAGGTAAAAAAATTCTAAACGAGGTAAGATTAATTCTCTGTTTTTTTTTCGGCACATTTCCCCTTCCTGTGGATACTAAGAAAGACTTTAACCATGCATAAACAGATTTAATATTTTTAACAAAGAAAATATTTTTAAACTAATCCGTTTTTTATTAGATTTATGTCAAATTTAGGCCTAGACTTTAGCCTCTGTTGGTGATACTTCTTTATGCGATGCCAGCAACAGGTATAATGAATTAAAACCACCACTTCATTCACTGGTGAACATAGGTTAGTGTTACGGGACATGCAATTCTGAAGTTAGGAAATCTTATATGAAAACGGGGTAATCATACATACAGTAATGTAATGAAAATCTGTAAATATAGAATCTATTTACCGGAAGATATTAAGAAGTTTAATATGGTTAAGGTGTTCATCTACTATAGCTCTTACAACAGATTATTTATTTCATCAACGAACCAAACAATAATAATTGCTTACGTTAATAAATGGGGAGCTCACGGCTAAACTTTTGCCGTCCGTGTCAAGACAGTTGGGCAGTGCCTGGATCGACCTGGGCAGAGATATGGGCATAGAGGAATCAAGGTTAGATGCAATTAAAGTAGATTATAAGGCTGAAGCAGTAAAAGAAATAGCCTATGCTACACTGGACTTGTAGAAGAGAACTAAGGGCAAAGAAGCCATTAAGAGCCCTTCAAGAGCATCTAAAAGAAATCGAAAGACTGATATGTAAGTATTCTCCTGCCTGGCTAATTCACACAATAAAACTAAAACTGCACAATACCTTGGAAATGTTAGTGCAAAGCATGGAACATACTAAGTAAAAAAAAACCTTCGTCTATTATCAGAATTGTTATGAGAATTAGGCAGATCACTGTCATTAACCATGATGCTGGTTTTATTCCGGCTGTTATGACGATAGGGCAGCCATAAAATGATGAATCGATTGTGAAAGTCCAGCAAACTATATGAAACAAACAGTACACAACACTTATTAGGAATTCCTATGTCTGCTATAAGTAAGTTAAATAACTTATATGATATAATAGTTGTGAATGCAAACGGCATTAGAAAGCAAATTCAAAAGGGACTTTGCAATGCATATTCATCATCGTCTAAAAGGAAAAGAACATCGTTAAACATCTGATAACAAATACTTCCCCAAAGCAGGAACAGTGCCGTGTGCAAACAATATCCACTGGACATGGCACTGTTCCTCACACGGCTTGCGCGTCTTTGTCCATTGAGTACAGATCTGTATTTTCGTAACGACTCTCATAGCCAACTCTCACAGCATGTTATTTTTAAATTGTGCAGTGCTGGCAAAACTGTCGCGTTTTTTGTTATGTGTGCCCTGAATTAACAAGGTAAATTTTAATTGTTATCGTGAGACAACATGTGCTCGTACTTGTTATTCGTAAGGAAAACAGATTCCTTGGTTTTAATCCTATATGTTTTTTATTTTCATGGTAACATCGACTTGTGTGTGTGCATGGAGCCAAAGTAAAGCCACTAAAGTTAAGAGGTATTCAACGAAACTGTAGCCACAATATGCTACATTATTTGAAGTGCTGCAAAAGTCTGGAAAATTTTTCTTCAAAATTCAGCAAAATGCTCGACCTGAAGTCATCAAAATTCAAAATCGCAGCATTAATAAAAATTGTTGAACATTGCCATTGTCTATATCCAAAAAATAAAGCCAGTAAATGTCAAACTGTAAAATTTAAGATAGCCAACTGTTTCACAGGCTATTCTCTAAAAATTTTCTCTTGAGTTTTGAATGTTAAATTTAAGTATTTTTTTTTTAGCTTTCAAAAAATGTACAAGCTAATTCTCTATGAAAGCGATTTGATAGCTCCCTTGCTCTCTTAAGTTAAAATTTCTTCTTAAGGTTAGACAGTGACTGACAATAGAAATATATGTTATAGAAAAAAAATACACCTAATTGTTTCTTTTTGTTTCAGGAAGTTAGGAAGTTTTTTTCAGTTTTTTTTTATTTCTCTGTCGTTAGTGTGGTGTCGTCACGTGTGGCACCACAATAGTTATCAATCCTTGTTTACCTTTTGTTAACCCTAACCTAGACTAACCAACTAGTAGGAGTGCCATAACATGTAACCATGTAACTATAAGTGGTACTGCTCACCATAAATATGACACATGATCAGTTGATCACTGTATCACATGACACTTTATTATATAAGGCCTGGATGCCTAATAAACACGTCCATTCCTGTGCTTGCATTAAGCTGTGTTGTAGTCGTTACTCTGCTGGGGGAACACCACGCAATAAGGCTACCAAGACAGTCCACTGCATACGGATTAACCTTTCCTGGTAGATGCCAATGTTTGTGCAAACATCTTTCCATTGTTGAAATAGAACAACGTTGCATTAGTTAAGCACATTTCTAAACTATAGATAATTCGAATGAGGCAAGTTTCTCACGTAACAGTGACGTTTGCTTCCAGGAAAAAGCGCTACATCAATGCTTGTGTGGCAAAAAAAAGTGTTCAAAATTCATTATCCAATACTGTACATGAGAAAATCGTCAATTTCGCACCATGCATGATTATTGATTTTAAGCAGTGGACATTTTGGTCGTAAAAGAAGCTGCACACGAGGTGGAAAATACATTTTAAACCCTATTTTTCATTTTAACGGAAGAAAAACTTTTAGGGGAAGTAATTTGCACCAACCAGTTCAATGATTAAATTCGGCACAATTGATCAAAAACGCCAGGGTAAAAAGTAATACACCAATGATAAGGAACAAACAAATCATTCTTTACCATTTCTCCCCACCAATTTCCTCTTTACTCCCTCCCCCTCCTTAATCACCAAACTAAGTGTCAATTGTATAGGTCTCTTATTGGTGGCTTCACTGTATGGGTACATCCGTTCCCCACCACCAACTGCTTAAAAACCTAAACCACATTTGGGAATATTTTGGAGTCTTAGGTTCCTTGAGAATACTGGCCACTCTACTGTTGTTACCAACCTGATTCTAATCAACATTAAACGAAAAAGGTTACTTATTATCACTATAATTTCCATGTCTGGCACCTGAATCAGTTTGAACAGTGTCATTCAAAATCTTCTGCAGCTTTTCAATGTAGTCTGCCTAATTCAAACAACGATCCAAAGCTGCAAGAACAAGGCAAACACTACTTTCGAAATTCTAGCTTATGTCCAGATCAACGGATTTTAATAAATATTGGTATTCGGGTCTACCAAGCTGTATAGGACCTACATACTAACTTTTATTTAAAATTATTAAAAACTAGTGGAGATAGTAAGTATAAAAAATTTGGTTTAACATGGGAAGTTTTGAACAGCCCCAGTAGTGAAAAAATGAATAGGTTTTAATAGAAATTTTTTTTTAATGCACAATCATAAAATACGATTTGCAAATGTCATTCATAT
>JAHWFP010079393.1:8979-19605 GCA_023313725.1 Lithobius niger
GGGGGGGGGGAGAACTTAGGCCTAATGGATTTCTAGATGAATCACAAATAAAAAGACTTGGGGTCGACAATTTTTGGAAACATGTTCATCACATTAATCTTCTGATCACTAAACTTAGAAAAATTATTCCTTTCTTCTATAAAATTAAATCGCTATTGAATAATAAGAACAAACGAATCGTCTTTGATGCATTGGTTACCAGTCATCTTAGATATGGTATTGAAGTGTATGGTTTTGCTTCTTCAACCCTTATTGATCGGCTACAAAAGGTACAAAATAAAATTTTAAAGGTTCTTTTCAGAAAACATAACCACTACAAATCTACTAAAGAATTATACAAGGAACACAGAATTTTAAATGTAACTAAATTGAGGAACTATATTATTATACATAAAAATTACTTTTGCAACGATTTAAAAATTAAAGATGAATTTAAAATGGGTTTCCTTCGCGATAAAACATTAAGGTTCCATATTCCACTAATTAAAAATAATTATGGCTCAAAAACTAAAGATCATTATATTCCAACAATTTTCAATTTAATTCCATCAAAATTACTAGATTTAAGTCAGTACACTTCAATCAAACACAAAATAAAAGAATGGCTAATTAACAACTAAGGTATAATTTTATTTTTTAATTATTGTTTTATTTTTCTGTGTCTGTGATTATTATTATTTTTATATTTTTTACCATACTGTGTGATTTAATTTTGTTGTATAGATTTTTCTTTATCTTGATTGTGAAATTGTCTAAATGTGTAGCCAAAGAAGGACTTTTATAGACCTTCGGCAACACTCTTTGAATAAAGGTTATTATAATTAAAAAAAAAAAAAAAAAAAAAAAGTTAACTTGGACTGTAATGTATTGTAATGTATTGTACGCATTATGGAGCCATAACACAGAACGTCCTACAAGTTAACTTGAGTCATTTATCTATTGATTTGATTTATCAGCCCTAAAGAGATTATCAGCCTCGAGGAGAAGGAGAGTAGACAACGAGAGGGACCATTCACCTGGAGAAATCCAAGCGGAAAAGCCAGGATCATGAGTTAATTTGGGTCACTTTTAAACAATACTAGAGGAAGCCCGTGCTACGCACGGGTGGTGTTTGATGCACCGTTAAAAACACTGGGACGATGTCCTTCCTCATGTGTTTGTTACGGAATCCCGTCTATGTGTTTTTGCGTACCCTGGCTAGGAAAGGGTGTTTTTCGTTTGCTTCACTCCCTCATTTAGCGTATCCCTTGTTCCGGAGTCCATACACTTACATTACATATGATTCTTTCCTGCAAAAATGGTTGGAATACGCGTTTGTACATGTGAAAGAAATAAATACGCCTTTGTGCATGTGACATAATAAATCCGCCTTTGTACACCGGAAATAAATAAATAGGCATTGGAGACATTGTAAGGTAGGATTAAACAAACGAAGCTTCAACAATCAGCAAGAGGCCGAGCAGGCTCATTCTACCGACGGTAGCCAAGAAAAAGGGCGAGCGACCGACAATGAAAGCGGATATGTGCTCTATCAATTACTTGCGGCCGTCTTGTGGCGGCCGTTTTGTGGCCGTCTCGTTGCCGTCCATCCTACGCGACAACTCGACAGCAAGAGGGCGAGCGGGCTCATCCAACAATGAAGACGGATATGTGCTCTATCAATTACTTGCGGCCGTCTTGTGGCGGCCGTCTTGTGGCCGTCTCGTTGCCGTCCATCCTACGCGACAACTCGATTTTATTAATAAAGATTTTTAAAGACTGCTCCTATAGTAGGGCCACTAAGAGAATGACTTGATGATATCATCGATTGTTTAAGTCGTGACCTCGCTTGCTTGTTTTAGGTGCATGCAAGGTGCACTCTTGGCCATTCATTACCAAGGATGCTTCCATGGTTTGGCAGCGCTACGTACACGATCGGATCGAGGTGGTCCGTGCATTAGCAATGAATTCAATTGGAATGATCGTTTTGAGACGTTGTTATGGCTACGTCAACACATAAAATAATTTTAGCAGCAAAGAAAGATAATTTGTGGTTCCTTTCATAACATAGTGAAGTGACAAAATGTTTGTTTCACTAGAAGTACTTTTAAAAACGATATAAAGGTTCGTTACTGAAAATATAAACGTCGCTCGCGCTTAAAGCATCATTCATCCTCCCCTATGGTTGCCAGGCAACAACAAGTAACGCAGGAAAGCCATCTAAATTCAGCTGCCCAAAATCCAAACAAACAAGATAATAGTGAAATATTAAATTAAATCCCTATACTTTTTTTTTTAAATAAAGGTAAGGTAAAATAAGACAAATGAAGAATAAGACGAGCTCCACGTGTAAAATAAGCATACTGCCTAACACGAAAAACTGTTGGACTGCGTACGGCAACTGTTAAATCGGCCGTAGCCGTTCGTGATTTCGGCAGTGTTCTATTACTTTCGATAACAAAAGCCTGGCGAGTCGAAAATAGTTTACAATAAATTACACGTGTTACCTTGAAACGTGTGTAAATCCTAGATAAACGGGGAAAACAAATACATTGACAGTGTTAGTTGTCAAACTCTCTCGTTTGTTTACATACGTAGAACAAAGTGGAGCTACAAATCAACATCTGTTTTGTGTCCACTACCGATCATTTCGTGAGATTTCTTGTATCCAGACGTTAACTCTGTAGTGTTGCACGAATCTTCTTTCAATGATTTGTTCTGTTGACAAACATTTTGAATCGTAGCACGAAACAAGGAATCGGTGCATCGTTATCACCGCCCCTTACTTTAATTGCTGTATAGCGCCGATTACTATACCATAAAAATATGGAAAACTAGGTTGCGCTTCCCTCCCCCCCCCCCACCAATCCTCATGCTAATTTGTCAATTTAGTTTTGTAATACAGTACATTGTAATCAGCAGCTGGCAAATAACACAAATAATAGCACAATGGATTTTTATTTTTATTTACCAAGACTTCTGACAAGTCGGCTATCCTTTTTCCAGCAAACCCAAGCATTCCTTCGCTCTGCCGACACTTTCTTAACAATAGGGAGTTGTTTATTTGTACGCATGTCTACAATAATACGTCTTAATTGACATGTCGAAAAAATTGAGCTGCGAAATGGGTGATAGACGCGGCCTTTTTTTTTTTTACCCCGGCGTCTCTACATCACTTGCCCGGAAAAGCTATAGGCTTACGCGCCCTGCATGTGACGTGTAGCAATTTAGCAAAACGTTACAACACTCCCGGCAGTAGCAGCCACTGCACACTTTCTGGATTGCGTGTTAGTTCTATACTCTGCAAATTCACTCACCCTGGATTCGAAATACTAGACGACGTTTTAAACATCTCCAGAGCTTGACTGTGTTAAGTTTTACCGCGCTTCGCTAACGATATACTAACGAAGTCGAAGTCGACGCCATGTCTGGGCTCGATTGAACTCGCTGTTGGCAAGGTGCACCTATCCTACTGGCAAAAACGCGCGATATTCGACGAACGCCGAGTCATTCTTTCAGTGGCCGGACTCTAATAAAATGGTTTTGTGCGGCTTTAAAACAATGTCTTTGCCTTGCATTTTTAACTTGATTGATTGGTTTATTACGCAGAAAATTGGTCCTGGACCACGCATTCTGCGACTAACTATACTATATAATTACAGAGAAAATAAGACACAGAGAAAACTAATGAACACAGAGAAGCACACTGGGAGCAACAAAATTAAGGGACCACCAGAACACAGATCAGAACACACAGACCCTGGGCTTGGTGCAAGGAGAGGGAAAGGAAAAAAAAATGAAAAGGTGACAGCGCCAGACCCATACTACAAACGAACCCCAATATTCCGAACGAAACGTACTACAACCGATAGCCTGCCTGTAGACGTGCGACCATCATTCAGGGCAGATTGACCACAGATTGACCGGCACGGAAGTATCGAGCTAGACCCACCCACTGAACACGGAAGACCGGACAGTGGAGCAAAAATGCTCCGGTTTGAGATCCACCAGACACACCGGACACAAGGAACAGTCTGAACTTGGGCTCCTTTTCAACAATGATTTTCAAGATAAGTTGATTCAGTTATAAGTTGAGTTTATTAAGGAGCTGGGACCCCAAAGGATCAAGGAGCAAACACTAGGAACTAGAAAACTAACAACAAGAAATGCTGAATTAACGTGTAATAAAGACCAAGAACCTAGCACACACACAAAAAAAGTAGTGTAAGAGCTACTACTGCGAAAACCGCTTCTCCTAGACCCTCTTAGCCTCTCTGCAGAAACGAATGACTCCATATAGTCTCATCCATGGTCGTACTGAGTGAAGACGAACTTCTGGTCGCTGGCTAAGATTCAGTGTTTTCCCCACTCCCAAGTGTTTGGACCTGCAGACGTCTAGAAATGGGCAGCTCAGTAAAAAACGTCTGACCCACTCTGAGTCTGTGACGTATTCACAAGCAGGGCTCTCAGTAAATCATGGCCAGTCCGTCATTGAGATAACAGCCTTGCGTCTCCCTACATGAAGGGATCTAGGTCCCTCAGCATAATGGATGAAGGACTCACTGCTAAGAGATCTTCACCCTTACCATCTCCCCGCCCAATCTTCTTTCCACCATGTTTGAAAAAAACTTTCTACCGCCAGCTTTAAGGCTTTTACACCTACTGGAAAAGAAATAATTTCCTGGTGTTCATCTACTCGACTCAGCTCATCAGCACGTTCATTCCCCAGTTGATCAACATGACAGGCACCCACTTGAGCCTGACAACAATCCCTGATAACTTCGTCTTGGACTGTTTCTTTCCAACTTCTAGAACTACAACACGCTTTAAGTCCATGCATTTGAACCTTGCCCTAAGGAACTTCAAGCCTGATTTTAAATCAAACAGGGTAGTAAAGGTCACTCCAAAGGCCAAGCCAATATCAGTCACAACTGAACTAATTGTCCCAGAAGGATACCAGGCACAATCGGCAGTTTTTTTTTTAGCACAGGTTAGGTCGAGTTCCTGAAAAAAAATTCCAATCCTCCCGACCGGGTTTTTAAAGGAAGCATCACATCGCAGAAGATAATAGCTGGCTCTTTTATGAATGCTTACCACTTATTGCTCATCAAGCGCAGATCTAGACGCACGCTAGTGTGTTGCGCCAAGTTAGGCAACAATCAACACAACAAACATCACATCAATTCAATTGTCGAGGTTGTAAACCATTGTAGCGCGGCGCCATAGCGTCAGTGTCTTATATCTTGAAGCGTAGTTGGGCACATTTCAGTACTTGGGGAAAAATAATAATGCGTTACAAAAGCTTAAATTGTGTTGAAATCAAGAGCAATCACCCACGTGACAAAAGTTAACTCGAGTAGGAATGCCAGCCAAGCTAATTTTGATGCAAAATCTGACCCTCAATAACGTTGAATAGCCCGCTCATCACCATGTTAATTTTCATAGGGTGATTATTCATCGATACCGAGATAACGGGAAGGCTTCCAGCTATGAAATTGGACGAATGGCTGCAGTACGATACGAACTGCGTACCTTTTGTAGTTTGGAGCCTACGGGTGTAAGTACGAAAATATTGTTATAACCATTGTTAGTATTGTCGTCATCGTCTCTCATTGGACAACCAAAGTTCGGACAATGAAAACGTCTATACTGACGTGCGTGCCTAGACACATACTAGTGCAGCACGATAAATCTAAACAACGTTGCCAAAGAAATTGTATTCACGTCCAATTCACGAAAAATAAACCAACTCTTAAAACAAAGCAAAATAAACAAAGCCAAAAACTGGTGAAGAGGCCACCATGCTGAAAGTGGTTCAGCGCTTCAAACACACCAAAACTAACGAAATAAAACAAATTACAACAAAATTAAAACCAAACCACGTAAGGAAGCAATGCCACGGATATGAACCCAGGCAGCGTAGACCTACTCTTCCCAGCCTTTGAGACTGGGAAAAACACTGCAATAAAATCTGTCGTCTAAATTGCTTACACAACAAAGGCAAAAGTGTGGCAATGAGTGATTTATTCCCACGTGCTCAATTCCGTTCTGGCATAAACTTTTAACGGTTTGCTGATTTTTCATTCATTCATTCATTTATTTCCCAGTCGCCCTGGTCAGAAACCGCACGTAAGTACAAATGCTAGAACTCAAATCACCAAGACAACTCCAACTGTTACATAAAATCACCCAGCAGACAGGAAGCAACCTGTTTACGCCTGAGATAGCTTACCTACTCACCACACAAAGCATAACAAAGAACAACGAACAACAAACCACACTGCACTACGACACTAGGAGAGAGGACCCTTTAGGCAAATGCTATACTGTGACCCCCGTCACAGAAGTTGCAACAATCATGGAGGCAATTAGACTGAAACGATGCTGTGCTTGCACGCGTTCACGATGTTGGCAAAACATACCGTCATAGTCATTGTTGAAGCATCATTCGATGATTTGCATATCTTTTTGTTGTTCGAAAGTGTCTACGTTTAACTGATTGATAGTTGATCGTGGTCATATTGTAAAATTAGTTAGCACAACAATCTGAAAATTTGTATATTTATACGTATATTTCACATTGTTGTACCAACTATTCTTACGCTATTACAGAAACTCCCAATAAGTTAAAAGTGGATACGTTTTGTGAAATGCATACAATTCAATTCAATTCAATTTCTTAGAGAACGATAGCCACACAGACAGTCTGCTCCATGTAGCACAACGATGCCAAAGTAAAGTGTTCAAAGTTTACTTATTCGGGATATTGTCGCAACTGTCTGGTTATGTGCCTAGAGAGACTGTTAAACAATGAAAAGAACAAAAGTTTGGCGAGAAAAAGTCGCCTTAAATCCCTATGTCAACCGATCACTATTGCAAAATGGAGGGGAAGATCTCTTATCACATATTTGTACACGTTTGTTACGAAGACAATAATTTGCGGACACTGACTGCCGTTATTATTGTCTAGCTGTTTTTGAATAGAGGTGTTTCTTAAATTGTGTTGCTTTCAAAATTAGTAGTGAGACGTAACTTTAAAAAAGAATCGTTATTTTGAAAATAATTAGTTACAATTGATTGTTTAATTCAAGTCTAACCCAATGAAATTAATTTGAGTTAAGGTAAAATACAGAAGTTAGAGTTCCTGAATCAGCTAACAGAGACAGAACTGCTATAGTGCATCCTTGCCACAACCTTTAAGTGCATTTTTAAAGGGTAGAGTTATACTTTTTACAGCGACAAAAAAATTGGTTTCCATTCTAGTTGTGTGAATGGAAATGGTGTGAAGTGTGGTTTACTGTTGCTGCCACAGGTATCTAATCGTTGTTAGGAGTTTGACGCACCCAAAATTCGAACCTTTTCACCTCAGATGCCCATCCCTCCATGAAATATTTAGCAGGGATTCAGAGACATTCGGGAGGTGAAATCTGATGACACTATTTTAAAAACAAGCCACCTAAATAATTAAAGAAGCTCATAAATTGTATTGAAACAACTAGTAAGTGGATGTTTTCCTAGGCCGATGAAATTGTGGCATAGCAAAGAAGGAAATTTGACACTTGGGTGCGTTTATACAACGACTCGCAACGTACATTTTCTCGCTCACTGGCTTTTACTTGGTTAGTACAGCATTCGTTAGTTGCTTCTTGCCTTTGCTGGCATCCTAGTCTCTACCTAGTAACCACGGCAACAATGCGGGTGGAGAAGCTCTCCTCATAGTTCGCCACACGAGTATAATGCAATCAGCACGTCGGCGTCGATTTATGAACTCAAGAAAACAATTCCTACACTGCAAAGTGTGCAAAGTGTAGTGTGGTGTCGTTACATGTGGCACCACAATAGTTAGCAATCCTTGTTTACCTTTTGTTAACCCTAATCTAGCTTAACCAACTAGTAGGAGTGCCATAACATATAACCATATAATTGAGTGGTACTGCTCACCATAGATGTGACACATGATCACTGTGTCACATGACAATTTATTATATAAGGCGTGGATGCCTAATAAACACGTTCATTCCTGTGCTTGCATTAAGCTGTGTTTTAGTTGTTACTCTGCTGGGGGAACACCACGCAATAAGGCTACCAAGACAGTCCAAAAATGAAGTATTGATTTCAAATTGCCAACTAGATTCGATGGTTGTTTGAAACTGGCTAAACTCGAAATGCCCTCCAGGTTAGATTTTGAATTCTCGCTGCTGAAGGTACTATTTTCTACTGTCGTTTACTCAGCACTCTTACGAGAACAGGCAACTTTTGAAAATAGCGAGAAATGAAGACAACGGTGTAGCAATGTTTTATTGAATTATTGTTGTTCTTTGTTCAGTATCCTTGTCGTTACACTTAATCGTTTGTGTATTGCCGTGATCCTTTCATAGAAACTGAACACTTTGTTGCAAACTAAGGCCACTAAAAGTTAACTAAGTGGTTCTTAGGAGCACACGCATGGGTTTTT
This sequence comes from Lithobius niger, assembly GCA_023313725.1. Classification (NCBI taxonomy): domain Eukaryota; kingdom Metazoa; phylum Arthropoda; class Chilopoda; order Lithobiomorpha; family Lithobiidae; genus Lithobius; species Lithobius niger. The sequence continues at coordinate 17,414 of JAHWFP010079393.1, forward strand.
TCTTAGCGCGTGAAACGTTTTTTATGACATTGTCTAAAAAAAAAAAGGACCAATCACGCATCAGCACTTTCACCAAACATTTCTTGGAGCCAATGACCACATGAGCTCTTTACTCCATTCACATGATCGCCTCGAAACAAATCTAAGGGTCGTTCAGAGACATGTCACAACTAAAAACTTGGATCTATTGTGTGCGCGGCGTATCTTGAGTCCTGCAAGTATTTTGTGAGCGGCTACGTCTTCCTGGATGGGGTGGCATTAATCGATGGCCGCCATTATTTTTTTTTATAACCATCTTGGATATCAACAAGGCACTCTGCTACTGAAAACGTACAATCGATTATCTGTGTTCGTTCTGCGGAGAACTCAAGATAGGCCGCGAACACTATAAAGAATGACTTTTATCAAATATGCAACATTTGCACGCAGGCAATGGCATTAAAACATAGATATTGTACTCGACGACAAAATGTAAGCTACTGATTTTCTTTTTTTGGTAAAAAAAAAGTCATCGCCCGCATCTTAAAAATCACGATTAAACCGAAAAGAAAAATAAAACACCGGCCGCTCACATCAATTTTTTTTTAGTATCACTCCCGAGAACCACTTAATTAATTTTTAGCGGCCTAATAACAATAGTCTCGCGCCAAACAGATTAATTTGCGGATTGGAGAATTAACCTTTACACGACTGGTCCTGACTTCAGCAAGAACTCCACAACTTTAAGACAGAGTTTTAATTTTCGAAAGGGTAATACCTATACCTTGTTCATAACAAGATGGCGTTTTAACAAGATGGCGGCATGTGGACCAGTTCTGTCTGTGTATGTATGTATTTTTTTGCATTTTATTGTGAACAAGAAAGGTATTACCCTTTCGAAAATTAAAACTCTGTGTATTTTATGAGTTGTGGGGTTCTTGGTGAAGCCCGAATCAGTCGGGTAAAGGTTAATAGTCTAGCTTTCGGCTAGCGAGAAGGTCTTGTTGCATAAACGCACCTTACCAAGTCATGGGCCATGATGTCGGGCACAGCAAGTCGTGCTCATTTCGCATGTTGACCTTATTAATATATTTTTTTCTTATTTATTCCATACCAGAATTTGTGTTGGTACTTCGCTTAAATCCCCGTGGCTATTGGCTGACGACTCAACCAAAGAATAAGGCGATGGTTCACGTACACGACCCAGGAACAGCACCGCTCATGGATGCCGCCGAAGTTTTAGACGTGTTTGGAGGACAAAGAGAAGAAGTTACTGTTGCGCTTAGGGTAACTTACGTGTGGCAACGTCTTTTGTACTAGTGAAGTAACTGTAAAATTCTTAGGACATTGTCTGATGGTAAAAGCATGGTTTGTGCCAATTTTATTTTCATGTATACGCATGAGTTGACACAGGCTTCCTACGGAACTTTCTGTACTCTTGGGCCTAGTATCTAGTGAGTTAAACGGGACGGAAAGCCAATGTGCTCGAAATTGGTTAACTAAATACGGATGCAAACCTATTTAAGTTGCCTTTTGGACTTATACGTCAGACTGCCTGAGCGGGGAATCGAAATCATGACCTCTGAAATAAAAGGCCGTGGTCCTACAGCTGAGCCAGACTGACACGACCGTCAGTGGTAGGACCCCGCTGACTCAGCGGTAGGACCCCGGCCTTTGATTTCAGAGGTCGTGGGTTCGATTCCCCGCTCAGGCAGTCTGACATATAAGTCCAAAAGGAAACGTAAATAGGTTTGCATCCGTATTTAGTTAGTATCTAGTGAAACACACGAAGCACTACGCACCCAAGAGTTCAAAACAGATAGTCGATATTTTGTGGATTAAAGTCCATTTTTTTCCCCCGTCTTCATTTAAAAGATGAAAAGTTAAAAATGCCACCCTAGAAACACATAGCGGCAGCACCAAAATGGTAGCAAATGCAAAGGCTCATGGGACTGTCTTGTAGGGTGTCAGTATAATGTAAGTTTTTTGGAAGGGTAAATCACTGCAGTGTATGTATTTTTTATTGCTGATTTCAGTGTAGTTTGAACGTGGGTTCTTGTTAGCCTCTTGTAAGTCAATTGTTTGTTTAGAGGTTGTAGTTTCTTGAGAGTCGTCCGGTAGTTTCTTACAAATTTCATTCTAGTTTCTATACTATTATGTGAAGGCAAACCAAGCAGTGCTACATAAAAATACAAACAACGTTTCGAAAATTT
>JAHWFP010079397.1:0-10751 GCA_023313725.1 Lithobius niger
TTTTTTTTTCTTGGCTGTGAGGTTCGTCTTTTGCTAAGGCTTTCCTTGTAAACCGTTTTGAAATAGATTCAACTCAACTCAACTCAACTCGTTATTTACAGTCTGGGGAACTAGAGATAATGAAACTGTGACCACCAAATTTTCTTCCACTCCTGTTCATATGCCTACTAGACTGTGTGCAGATTATTTCCTGATTTTTTCCATGCACGTTGGTCAATGTTTTTCCTGTAAATCCCCCCCCCAATTAGGTAGGGTCTAAAAATATTTATGACCAACCCCTCCCGACAGTGCCCAGGATCCCCTATTTCCTCTTTTTGTTCCCAACCATAAATAATCATCGGTCCCTAAATTCTTTAGCTTAAAAAAGTGTTATGTTGCCCCTATTTGAATGTAGGAAATGACAAAATTAAAAATTGTCCATCAACACGAGAATTTTGCGTTTTGATATCTTCATTTTTTCGTCCAATTTTGACACAATTTCGTTAAATAAATCTGGTGTCATCCAATACCCACTTACTGGCACGATAATTACATGGCAGTGATAGCATATTTTTGAAAAAGCACGGTTTGGGGGATGGTCCACAAATCAACGGACATAATTTATTAGTTCCTGTAGCATTGCAGCAGAAAAGTACCACCAAACGTTCTTTAGTACTTGCCACATCTGCATCGATTGCCTTTATCAGCAAAAGAGCAATGCGGTAGAAGCTGATAAAATATGAGAATTTTATTTTCTATCCATTATGGGTTCATATACATATATTATTGGTGTGACAACACTAATATTGAAATCCTACGATTGAGAAGAAACCAAACACATCCATCAATCGGAATTTCCCTAGGAAACCTCATTCTCTGTCCCAGTACTCCAAGCTACCTCTTTCCCTTGTCTTTTTCTGCCCTTTATTTTGGTTTTTGGAAGGAACCAGCATGTCTGGCAGCAAGCCGTAGGTCTCTCTATCTTATAGAGATCACCCAGTTAGATGACCCACCACTCACTACCATTGTTTGCACCTGTGGTCAAACATCACGACCACCTTAGAACAGCATATTATATATCCAAAAGTCAAGAACCCACTGCTCACCAGCAGCTTTCACCACTGGTACCAAAACCTAATGCCGGCATGGAACAGTGAACTTCAAGCCTGAAACCAAGAAGACCTGTTGGTTCGGCCTACTGTTTATCTGGTACTACTCGTCGAATGAAACTCATTACCCATAGTGAACATTCAAGCCACATGGCAAACCTCTTACTGGTTATCAGCACAGCCACTACTCATGCTATGAGAAATTTGAGATCATCTCGAGCCAAGTCGTCCCACAATCCTGCGAGTTAAGGAGCCCCAGTGGCACAACCTGCTTTGAACAGCATAATTGCAGACCGACGGTGAGGACCTAGTAACTGCTCACCACCAGTATAACCACTGGTCCACAGCAATACCAGCACGACATGTAGATATTCCTTTGATGCAGGCTCACTTCCTGGACATTTGGGAGCGTGCTCTTGCCGCTGAAGCACAAAAAAATTCTAGCCTCAGTCTTGCTAGATAAACCAAAGGGAAACTATTCCCACAGCACTCTGCCCGTGATCAACACTGTATTGCACTGTTACGTGGCCCCAACCACTGCCTGGTTGTTGGCCAACCCATGCGCGGTGGGCCAGACCAAGCAGCTTTTCCCTCCCAGTATGTGGTCGACGTGCTATTGCTACCCAGCCTGAGTCTGAAAACTGCTACCGATAAAACATCGTCTGCCATATCCGGTTAGTTTATTTGGCTTCCTTGAATGCCTTACAAATTGTCGGTTTGTCAGGATGGTCGAACTCTCACTAGCAAGAATGCAAATATAGATTTCTTTGGTTTTGTGGGGGTTAATGATCCTTCCGTGGGTTCACATACGGAAACCTTTGCTCGACTTTTGCTATCTCTAACTGTTAAATTTCAGTCATCTTCCTTGCATACCACAGCAGCTCCATGCACTGCCGTGACCACCAGTCTGAAGACCTCACTAAATCATTCAATTGGCAGTGTGTACAAAGAGGGTCATAATCACGATTAGCTCACGAGTCGTGCTTACTGGGAATGCATCATTGACAGGTGCTAATCCCAAATCCCGATTCCAATTACAAAAGAGGTTCAGCAGGTTACTCTATCGTTTTGACTGAGGGTGACGCTCACTGATTCCTTCCTAGTAGCGCATGTGCATCTCCAGACATCTATGGGCATCACAGAAGTGTTATAACCCAAATTCTGAGGAAATGAGCACTGCTTGTCCCTGTAAGAAGTGATCTACCTTCCTTGGCAACGTCTACAACCGCAATGACAACAGCACTGGCAAAACGATCGGCCGTCTATTCAGCAGGCTAGAGACTCGTTAATTATCGGAATTATCAAGACAATTCACTCCATGAACTAAGGGCCCAATTATAATGTTGATTTCGACACATATGCGTGACGCTCGGTGTATGAAATTAGAGATTTTCCCATGCTCAACGCTTAAGCGAGAGCGTTTACAATTGTAGAGCAAGTCGGCCAACGCTAACGTTTTGGTATTTTCACGCGAATATCTATCAGACCTAGATCGGTGAGCACCAAACGACAGTCGCACGCTTAGTCATTGCTTGCTGGGATAGGAAAATGGCAGCATCAACGGACTCCATCAGTGCCACAAGATAGGAAAACGTGACGTGCTAAAAGGTTGAATGCTCTAAATAAACGGCCAAATATTTTAATTACAGTGACCTAGATCCGTATGGCATCGGATCTTGCCGTTGTAGAAATGTAAAGTTGTGAAACTGCATAGTTGGATCAGAGTAGCGGTCAGCATTAGCAAGCTCACGTGCATGTTCACGCGTTTGATTTGTAAATGAAAGAGTGTTTGCATTAACGTGATGACGTCGCGGGCGTGCCAAGTAGACTGTTCATACGAACTGCTTTGACCATGAATAGATGTACGCATCAAACGTCGAGCATACTTTCACACAAGCATTTATATTGTAAATGCGGCCTAAGAACGACCCTGCACCTCCACCCACACAATCAATAAAGCATACTCAATATTGAAATCCTTATGGTACCCTTGCAGGGTAAGTTTTCCATGTTGAGTTAAATGAAGCCACAGGCACTACTTTTGTTGGTACCCTTCCATCAGTAACTTTAAGTTGAAGCTTTGCAACCCTTCTAACCCCAGAAATCAAACACTTCGGTTTCATGGTAACTCCCTGCTGAGTTGTCAGAGGAATTGTGGCAGATCACTGGCCGCTATCGTTTAAGGTTAGAACAGGGGTGGTATCTGATTGGCTTAGAATCTCTTACTTTCATTTTTATGTGCTATTCTAAAATATACAATATCTGTAAATTTTATCATGCTTGTTCTGAATGCATCTTTCCCCAAGAGATAACGTTATTTAACTCGACAGCTCGATAATCCAGTGTGCATGTGTGTGCGCACTTCTCCTACGGAAACGCCGAGGTGCGACATGGTGTCATCTTTTCTTCTCTAGCATCCACCAAGTGTAGATACGCTTTCGTTTTTTCCATCCGTTGTCATCTTCTAGACTTCCAGTAACAGCCATAACTACAACGATGCTCTGATAAAAGCTCCTTCCTGGGAAACCCTTCTCTCTAGATACCCATCACCTCATCACCCTGACACTGTCATCCTGTCAACCTGTCATCATCTTCTCTAGCAACTCCACTGTATATACATGTTGTCGTTTCCCTGTCTACCCTTCGTCAAATTCAATCATTAGGTGACTGTCGTCCTTTGCCCTTTGCTTGTCCAGCGATACAATGGTATGTTCCAAAGGCACTCCGAAGAAGGCTCTGCCGGAAGACCAATTCTTCATCCAGCTTGTCACCTGTTCATCCTGGCATTGTAGGTAGCACGGCTTCTCTGCTTCCCAGACGGCCAGACCCTTTGCCTGCCTGTCGTCCTCTGGCCACCTGTCGTTGTTCGTGCCATGATCAACCCTTGTGATCGTACTCACTGACAATCGCGCCTGTCCCAGCCTCCATTCCGGTGAATGCCGTAAACCACCGGCCAACTCCTGCACGACTTTGCCCGACCATCTGTCGGTCCCCAATGGTAATGCAGCTGACACTGCGTCTTCCTTTGTAGCAAGACTGTGGCTTTGACTCCTGACCGTCACGTTATTCAGACCAAACTTCGCAGAGGCTCGCATAATTACTTCAACCTGAAACAACACGGCAAGTCCCTGGAAAAGTGACAGGAAGCTTTATTGCTTTCTCCTATCAGCTGAAGCCCCTCCAGGCCCTTTGTCCGGTTCTTCCCACGACTCTCGGCATCCGTCTCCAGCACCGGTTGCATCTCCTGCTTTTCTACCTCTCCTAGTGTGAAGTTCACAGGCTTAAGGGCTAGGCCACACACTAAAAGCAATGGGAGCCTTAGCCTTCATCGTCGCTTTCTTTACGGAGTAAATCTTAAACCCATGAATAGGTTGCGGCGTATTATTCAGGAGAAGCCCTTTGCAAGTGCCTTCGCTCCCCGCTGTTGCTCTGTTGCCCAACAAGAAGAGGCATCGCAGCTCCCAGTCCAGCAAGACAAACATCATCTAGCCTTCCTCCCACCTATCGCTGACCATGGTGCCCTCTCTTCCGAACTCATGGTTACCTTCATCCCACACATTTTTTCCCGGGATGAGCCAGCCTGCTCTTGTCATGTTTGTGCGACAGCAACAGCAGGTTGCGTCCTACTTCGGCAGCTGGCTACAAGGCATCATACAACACGTTTCCGGTCTGCATCCGTCACTCTTCTCTGAACAACAACAACTGCCTGGTGTCAGTTGATGCCAACGTCGCCGTCATTACCCAAAGCGACAGTTTATGTTCCAATGTCAGTCACTGACCTTGAATCATTATGACCACCAAATATCGTCGTCCTATCTACGACAACGGCTCACATTGCTTGCCTGAGCAAGCCCCTCCACTGCCGTTAAGAGACTCCGAATGGTTCATCCACCCTGATAACCGCATAACGTTCTCACACAAGCGGCTTCCGTTCCAGTTTGTGTCAAATTCACAACTCCATGAAGAGCACTTTGCAAGCATTGCTCTCCACCCTTCGCCCTTGCCTATTACCATCACTAGGTTGTTAAAAATTAATGAACTTTCCAGTCAGCCAGCTCCCCTCTTCTTTTCATCGGCCATACCTCACGCTCTGTCGCTTCTGAACTATTACCTTTCACAGCTAGCAGCAACCACTTCATCAACCGGTAAGGCTCGCCTGTTGCTGACACATGCCTGTTTTGGATGCACCACGTGGTTACAGTATCACAATGTGTCCACCGTTTCTTCCCTGTCGTCCTCAACAGCATCGTCGGCCGTTGGCTGCCTCAAGACAACCTTCTCTTTGCACCGCCCTAACAAAAAGCCATCATCCACACCGTCCCTTCCCTGTCATCATCAATGACATCATCAGCTTGCCAGCAGCCCCATCTTGGCTTTCGTTCATCCATGTCACCACTTTTCATGCTGAAACGTGGGTCCGGTGTCCATTTTGCCGGCCATCCCTGATGCCACCCACACCTGACACTTCTACACTGCTCGTCATGAGGCAGCCCCATTTGGACGACATCTCTTACCTCTTCAGGTCCATTCGTCCCAGCTTTGGCCATCTGTTGTTCAATTGTCTGTTGCTCCAGTGGATGCTTTTCGCCTGAGTATGTTTTTCCCGTGCTGTCCTCTGTCTCGTCTTCATACCATCCTCTTCTACCAAAAAACCCATTTTCAAGCATCAGCCACGGCACGCCTTTCATGGAAGGCCTCGGTAACAGCTGCAACTACATCGATGCATCGTAGCGGATATAGGCTCTACTTGTCTTTCCGTGAATCCCTTGTAAACACCAATGCTTTGGCAACAATCCCTGTCCCGATCGCTGTACATTCATCATCACCGATCATGACTTAAGCAAGGAATTCGACACTCCCTTCCTATGGTTAAATGTTATTAAGGTCTGCTCCAACCCTCCAAAGTTTCATCCCACAAAGTTGCCTTATTCCGTGACCCTAACGTCATCCTGCCTGACGATCCTGAATGATTCAAGTATTCTGCTATTGTTTCAGGTCTACCGAGAATTAATCGTCACCAGGTTTGCCAGTAACATCATATCTGCCATTACTTTCATAATCTCTACTCAGTCTGCGGCTTAATCAGCCGGGCAACTTGGGACAAAAATCATCGACATGCAACGGAAATCCAAACGCCATTCCAAACAAAGAAGGTGGAAAAGAATAGTTTAAAGCCACCATCACCATTCTGCCAGCCACGGAGGGTTCATTGTCATGTTCTCCAATTAAGCTCCCCACACACGTCATAGCAAGCCCACTTTTGCCACGTCATTCCTCGGCTTCGTCATCAGCATCATCGTCTTTACTCAGTTAGAAATCTACTTCTAGTTTTCATTCATCTACAGTAACCTCTTGATCTCCGTCAATCTTATCCACAGCACATCCTGCACCGTCAACTCACAACTAAAGAAAACAAAGGGCCTACTCATGAAGAATAAGTCTACCAACCGTCGTATCAGGTTCCACCAGACCGTCGTCCATCCCTGCTATTTTTCCCGAAACCTCAAAATCCAAATGTTTCGAAGCCCCACTTCCTGATCCAAGGCCCCCATTTGCCCTTTCCCACATTCAAGTGAAAACAGAAGCCCGCCCACAACTCTCCCCGCCAGCCCTACAAATCACAAACCCGTCGTATATCAAGGGACATATCAGCACCTATAAACTCAATAAAGCTCACTGGCAATAATATAATGCCAGTAGGCCTAATGAAGTAGGCTTTCCAAAACATTATTATCTACCTGAAATTTGTTTAGGTTTTATTCAGGATTTGTTGTTTTCGGTTGCGAGATAAAACAAAATAATGCAAAAATACAAAACAAATTCAAATCTCCCCCCCCCCCCTTAAACAAAGTACAAAGAAAATCCAAACCCACACAAAAAAGAAGATTTGCTGACCTCGTATCAGACCGAAAACCCATCAGGTCGAAATAAGCGAACATCCATCTGATAGAAAATGTCTGCACCCGTCACATACAATATTACCCATCAGATGGAAAGTGCTTCCCGTCAGATAAAGGTTTTATTTTCCCGTCAGATAGAATTGTTTTTCTATTTGATAAAAAAAATTCTGGCTGTCCAATCTATACAGGCTCAATCACAAAGTTGGAGCATATTTTTTGTATACTTGCATGTTTTGTTCTGTCTGGCGCAACTAGTATTATGTGCTGAGGACTGTGAACCAGTCCGTTACGTGGCTAAACGGCAAAGGAAATCCAGGAAAATAAAACCAAATAACGAAAATCCAGAGGATATAAATTCCAAAGGAAAAAATCCATCGGAAGATAGTAATCCACGCAATAGCTTTATTTTTAGCTTATAATTTTATTATTGAGGTAAACCTGTATTTCGATGCAGTGGTACGAAACTAAAACAAAGTAGTACAAAGATGGAAATCTGCACGTAGCGTCGCCCTTCACAGTTCTGACTGCATACTGCATACTGCATTCTTTATGTATTCCGGAAGTGAGTTTCCGGCAGTTATGATTGGGTAGAGTTTAAGACGTTTATCGTTCTCATACCAAGACCGGCTGCCAGCCCCCCTCCCCCCCCCCGTGTACTTTCAGGGGTGCCAGAGGGAGGAAAGTGCCCGCTGGGAGTGCCGGTGGAAGGGAAGCGTCCACTGTGCCCACGCTACACCTTCGAGCATCCACTCTAACCACCGTATAGATTTTTTTTAATGGCAAATGGTTTGAGTTTGGTTATATCCTTGACATTCCATTACAATTTTTAAAAACATTCCCGTTATACGGAAAACAAATTCCGTGACAAATTCAATTTTATATCAGAAATCGACTTTATTCTTGATTTCGATGGGTATGGTGTGGATTAATTTGCTTTTCGACCCATTTTCTCCCTCAGTTGTAAAATTATAAAGTTGTAGAAAGATAACCACTCCATGTAAGTCGGGGTTATCTGACTGACTACCCTCCTCTTCGATTTGTAAAATATTCCTCCTCACTCTTTTTTTCTTTCTAATCCGAAGTAGATTTACATATGTTTGCATTTGTTAATACGTGTTTAGTTTTGGTAAAGTATAATTATTACTGTTGTTCCCTGTGCATTCCTGCAGTTTCGGTCACAACATAATGACAGCCCTAAAAACATCTGGGCAAAAATAGGCTGGCGTGGAAAATAAGTACGCTAAAAGAAGCACTCACAAAACGCATAGAAAACAAAGTTAAGTCTCGGATAGACAGAGAGTCGGGAGGGGGAAGAGGCTCCGACATCCCTCCATTTTTAGTTAGGCTTTTCTACAGTAAATGACGTACAGTAAATGCAGAATACAGAATACAGAATACAGTAAATGAGCGTTTTAAATGATGCTCTTAGCATTAATAACTAATACTGAAAGGTATTCTAATAATATGGGGGAAATTCCCTTTACGTAGAAAGCAAAATTCCCACCAGATTGAATAAAAATCTTGCGCTCAGAGAGAAAACATTACCGTTAGAGCGAAAAGAAATACCGTCAGATGGGGAAAAACATTCTCGTCGGTAGTATTTCCCGATCGGATGGGTCGTGCGTTATTTTCTACTGTATCTGCTGGATTTCGATATGACGTGCCTGAACCAAACGTTACGTCAATATTCTGCAGAGGCGCAATTACGGAAGGGAAGGGGGGGGGACAATTATTCGGAAGCAGGGAATTATGGGCGGGGAATGACAATTATTCGACAATGGCAACTATTCAGTTGGGAGGGTGGGACTGACAAACTATGGAGTCAGTGTGGGTGGGGGGGGGGGGGCATACTTCCCCAGCTGGAAACAAATAATACATTATAAGTAATAAATACACATACCTTCATTTTGGAATTGCAGGGCTTACTAGCCACTGCCGCCAGTGCAATCATAATGTAACATGAAATAACCGACAAATCACAACAAAAAAAAATTTTGGGGACATAAGACTAATCCTCGGAAAATGACATGTTTTTTTTAACCTAGTATTTTTTGCGGCGTTTTTGCCTTTAAAAATCATTTTTGAACAAGGTTTTGTTTTTATCCAGGTTTCACGTTACAAAAGCATAAACTTACTATTACTTTCTAGTTCTCCCACTCTTTCGGGCAACTAATGTAATCCAAGAACGGCAAAGATGGGTTTTCGGCTGCAAAATTTATTAGTGAATTATGCCGCAGTTTTACGTAGATAGCATTCCATACATATGAAACGTCATTTGGCTCAGACTTCCAAACGCACGGATCTAACGACCTTGGAACTGTTATCCAGTCCTTCTTACCCAACAAGCCTCGTCACATTTAACATCTGTTCTGCGTTCGAATCCATTAGAGTAGGTACGAATTTTTCAAACAACACCTGCATATTATAGTATTTTGTAGTTTAATTTGAAATCAGTCACACTTTTTTAATGAGGAAAATGATTTAATTCATAGATATCGGATGAAAAACACGTTTACAGTTTTTATTAAAATATTGCTCCAAAGTACAAAAATATATTTTAGATAATTTTGCCTCCACCTTCGCTAGGCAATTCGATTCTCTTTCATTAGAAACAAGATTGGGACTATTATGTTGGAAAATAACAGAGAAAAAGTGGAACTAAGATCGTAACTGAAATACGTTGTAGACGCTGGTGCCATCTAGTAGTCAGAATTGAGATACCCAAAGGAGTTGCACTCCCTCTTAACGGGGGCAGACAAGTGTAAACTTTCGTGAGTTACCCCATTACAGTTTAACTGGTCAAACGAAACCAATTTACCGAAACTATAAGAAGAAGGACGCAAGCCTAGGATAAACAGACTTCTTAACAGGGGAGGGAGAAGGTAATGAAAGTTTGGGAAGAATTTACTAACGGAAACTTGTATGCAACTAGGAAATTTCGGAAAAAAGCAAAATCTCAAGTCATTCGAGAAAAAAATTTATCCAAGAAAAAAATCCAAACCAAAAATAGATCAAGGTTCGAGAGACAGGATGGGTAGCAAGGCCAAACCAGCTTATACCTAGCCAATACCTGGGAATTAAACAAATCAGGGAGCAGATAGAACATGGTGAACAACAACCAAAACAGTAGGCCTCAGCATGAACTTCCATGTTAAACGTCAAACTTTGAACTCCTATAGTCTCGCCCAGAGTTGACATAGACCAACGAAATTCGGTATTTGGGATCGTGTCGTAACTATTTCACCACATTACAAATTTTAATGACAACAATCAAACCGTTCGGCGTCCACAGCATGGCCATTTGTTGTTGTTTTGTTGTTGTTGTTGTTGTTGTTGTTGTTGTTGTTGTTGGGACTCTTTGCCCTCACCTGGAGACCGAACCATTGAACTGATTTTCAAGTTCTACAGCTTAAAACGTAGGTCTGGACAAGGCGTAGGGCCTGTCTCAGGCTATTTTAACGTCACTACAATATTCTTGACACGGAAAGCCAAATATGCTAAAACTGTTGCTCTTACCTAGAGATCGAACCAATGAACCGGTTTTCAATTTGTATAGCTTAAAATGTAGGTATTAACACCGACCAGGGCCTTTTGAACCCGATTTTGATGTGATTGCAGTATACTCGTCAGCAGAGCAATTATTATTGCAGAGCACTGGGCAGAAATCATTAATGTTGCTGTTGGGACTCTTTGTCTTCACCTGGAGATCGAACCACTGAACCGATTTTCAAGTTCTATAGCTTAAAACGTAGGTATGGACAAG
>JAHWFP010079398.1:0-19712 GCA_023313725.1 Lithobius niger
GGAGTTTGATTTTTAAACACTTTTATCTTCCAATAGGAACAAGCTCACCAGGCCATTATTTTTTTTAATCTTTCTATTTGTTTATTTCAACTTTTAAATAGGAAAACATAAATAAATAAATAAAATAAAATCCAAATGTTTAAAAGCTCTTAAGGCTCGCTCTGGCATGAGAACACAATCTGGTAAAATAACAATTCTTAGGGGCCAACTACTGCCTTTAACATTTTTTCAAGCACTTGCAAGACCTTACAAGTGCCAAAATGAAAAACATGGACTTATAAAGGTTTGAAAGCATCGGTATGACGAGACGTCAATTTTTTTTCGTCATTATTGCTGTTCCAACTGTCATCTTTAGCAGTTGACAGCATTGACTCCACTGTGTTCCCCGTGAAAAAATCTTGTGAATTTTGGCGTGAGCGTCAGGGATGTTTGCAATGCCATTTAAAATGACCATACAACAACAGTTGTCAACTAAGAAAACCATCTGAAAAATTACCGAACCAAATAGGGGCTTGCCTCTCTCAATGCCACTCCTAAGAGGATTGCTGCAGGTGAGGGTGGAACAAAGGACTACGGGTGGAGGCAGACCAAGCAAACGCGAACGATTAAGTGGAGCACGAAGGAGCTGGCAAAACCAGATGCAATTTAAAACCCTACGTTCACGGAGCAGCAGAAAATTTAACATTTGGCTGATAGGACGGCACAATTACACACACAGTGGGGGGAAAAAAGACTGCATTTAATTTGGGGCCAATTCAATGGTGTCAGCAAGCAAGATACAATCTAACGGTTGGTTGATCAGAATGTCAGTGATCAACACAATGGGCTAAGTCGGTCCCTTCCTTCCCCTGTATAAAACTAATATGTACCAACAAGCAGGGATGTCCACAGGCCCCTCGAAAGGGCAGGGGCAACTTACTTTTTTTTTGTAACCTTTTTTTTCTTCTTTTGGTGCGTTTACCCTTTTTGTCTCTCCTCTTTGCACCCCTCTTGTCTTAGATTTTACCCTTTTCTGCTGCCCCTCTTTGCACCACTTTCTTAGCCATTTTTGCCTTTTTTCTGCCCTTTTACAACACCGCTTGAGCAAATGTCGGCCATTTTTTTTTTTTACCAAAATGGGCACTTTGCCATGCGGGTAGGGGCTTCTGCCACCTCCCCCCGCACAAAACAAACCATCGTGTGCATCTCCCAGCCAACAACAAGATCGATCCAAAATACAACAAACTGCATAGGTTCTTTGAATAGCAAAAAATAGATCGAATGCCGCTTTTTTATTATAGCATAGATGGAAGCCTTTATATCTTTCTTTGGACCGTAGCCCTACCTCATCCTAAACTGAATGGGGAATGGCCATTTAATTAGGGGCTCATAATTATTAACGGTGGTGTTGAGAGGGAGGTAGGGAGTGGAAGGGAGGCAGAAGGAATGAACCGGCAAGATTTCGATGACCTCCCTCAAGACCAAAAATAATCTGAAGCCCCTCGCGTCGATCAACGTCCAAGAATAAATTTAATCTCCCCCCCCCCCCCCCCCACCACACAGAAGAAAAAAAAAACCAAGCATCTCTGAGGCAACTCGTAGATGATTTCTGTGGTCAAATAAAATAAGTAGCAGTCTGCGTCGACAAGTTGGGCCTTTGTTCATTCTAAGAACAAGGCCGATAAAAAAAAAAACCAATGTTCTCGAAACCAATCAGAGATGCGTTTTTTTTTAAACCTCCCTTCATACCGAGAATCATAGCAGCGCAAGATCGTTTGAAATGAATGAACAGAGTGTGACATACCCATACAGCCAACACTGAAGATGAAGACGTCCCCAGGTACAAAGCATATAAAAAAAAATGTATTGTGCTCAGCATTAGCACCAACAGCGACATAACTTCAAAATCTTGTAAAGCATGTCAAGAAATTTTCAGTGCTTGTATACATGCCACTTTGGGTCTTGAATTTACTTTATTTTTGCTTCCCCACCCCGACAGAACTCTGAAAAACACTTGGTATGCATCCAATCTGCCCCTAATCTCCCCCCCCCCTCCCGCCCCGATGAATAATAACCAGTTCCTTACGAAGCATGGAGCTTATTCGCTGTTATCCGCCCCCCCCCCCCCCAAAAAAAAAAAATGGAGAAGAATATTTACTTTAAAAAAAATTAATTTTCATTTAAAACTGCATTGTATTAAAAGATTTAGTTGGCTGGCTAAGTGGTTTGAGTGCACGTCCATTGAGAACACTTAAATATCATGTGATCGAGGGCACGCTGTCAGAATGAACCGTAAATCGAGCGCATTATGCAGTCAGAACAGGGGGGAGGGAGGGGGCATGCTTAGCGCGGGAACGATAAACATCCTAAAGCCTCTCCAATCAGAACTACCGAAAACTCAGTGCCGGAATACAAGAAAGATGAAACTCCGAGTGTGCGCTCAATGTACGGTTTATTCTGCCTATGCGCTCAATGTAAGACAGGTGCTTCTTTATACTGTTACACAATAGGTCAATTACCATTTCTAATGTAAATACATTTAATGGAAATAAATAAATTTCTTTGTAAGGTCTGGGTTAAGGGGAGGAGGGATCAGCCCTTTATCGTCTTAGAGGGACAAAGATGTCCCCGGGAGGGGGTGGGTGGGTGGGTCCAGTGGCTGGGGGTAAAAAAGTTTGAATGCCCAAAACGTTGGGCAGCTCATGTTCCAACATTTAGAGTATTTCTTTTGTGGCAACATACACTCAAATGAACCCAACTTATTCAGTACCTGACTTTCAGCTGTACTACGATGTAGGGTCAGAACAATAACAGTTTCAGCCAATCCGATAGAGTACAGGTATATTACAGACAATTAGCTAATACCAAAAAATTTGGTAGCATTTCTTTGAAGAAAGCAGATGCGTAGCGAACAACAGTGCATTTGATTGTTCCAAAGAAAAGTTGGTTAGAACATTAGGTTTAAATGAGCCTTTTAATATAAAACCCAATCCAGCAACTCTTCTTTGTATAATTTACATTAGTATTATTATTATTTTAATGCAGTGGTAGTCTACAAAACACTGACCGAGGGTACACGGAGGTTTTTTACGTCGCTTTATCTTACGTCGCTTTACCTTACGTCGACTTGAACTCACATCGCTTTAGGAGAGAGGTGGTTACACGGAGGTTGTAGTTGAGGTGAATTAAAACGACAGCGGGGGTTCCTGCGTAGCGTTTATCTAATCCCCCCATCAAGCAAACCCCTCTTTATTGCCAAGTCCCCATTCAGCCAGCTAGCTTTCGACTTCGTTTTAACGAAGTGACAAGTTGCCGTCCTAGTTTCGTGACGTTTCAGCGCGCTTATTTCAGCCAATCAAAGGGAAGCAATCCTTAGAGCGACGTAGAAAATGGGTTTTACGTGGGTACACGTAGGTTGTTAAAGCGCTTCAACTCCTTACGTCGACGTATCGAGGTGGTTTGAGATAAAGCGACTTGAAATGGTTTTAGGTGGGTACACGGAGGTTCTTAAAGCGCTCTAAGCACTACATCGACGTAAGCTACGTCGACGTAAGATAAAGCGACGCAAAAAAACCTCCGTGTACCCTCGGTCTATAATGAAAATCCAGCCAGGACGATGCAGCTTGCTTTCTACTACAAAGTGCTGCAAACCACACGCCTTAATTTTGATCCGATCCAGAGGTTGTCGAACATTCCAGTTTTAAATCAATTTACTGTGTAGCTTAACTACAGTGCAAACATCACAGCAAGGTTGCATATACTTGTTACCGATTCCAATTTAAAACCAACATTACCCAATACTGACACTAAATGAGAATATCGGGCTTCTGTTAATTTTATTGAAAATGTAAAAATACCACAAAATGACTTGGCCAAATCGATGGCAGTACAAAGGAAGTACAAACTTTATAATTGTACAGCAGGAGTTTAAAAAAAAATGCTTAAGCCCCAATTTTATAGTACACGACCTCAATTAGAAATCCAAACCACAATTTTCAGCTGTGGATGTACTCCTTTCCCATATTTATAACAAATAAACTACACTGTTTATATGAAATTCATTTATAGTAAATTATCTGGTAATATCAGAAAGTTTTCAGTTATTCGTTTTCAATAAATTTTGCTATTATTCCGGTTAAAATTTACACAAAATGCGCGTGACTGTGCACGTACGTGTAAAGTAACCATTACTCATTCAATCTGTTATTTAATGAATATATATATATTACTAGCCAATGCCCATGCTTTCTTTGCACAATGTGAGATTATCGCATGCAAATGGAGAGTGCGCAAAGTTTATGTATCTGTGATGGTTTTTTTGCTGTCATAAATAATTACTATTCCCTTCCATAGCTGTCGCCTTTTTTCCAAGTCATATTTAATCAAATTTTCACTGGCTTACGCAAAATTTTGTATAATAAAAATAAATAAATAAATTAGCATGAATGTTCCAAAAAAAAACTATGTAACATCACAAACTGTGTAACACCCCACCCCCTGCAAAACTGTCACAGCAAGCATTTCTCCCCTAACCCGCCTCCCCCCCTTTCCACATCGTGATGTTTATGGACAGCTCAACGTGAATTCATGGTCCACAGAAGAAGATAAACATTTTAAGAAGCCATATGCATCCAATGTTTTATGAACCATTGAAGAACCTAAAGGCTTTTGTTCCATATGCAGATAGCGTATTTTATGTAGCGTTTTGTATCCCACTGTTTGTTCTACGATTTACTTCTCGTGTGCAGAATTTCTTTTTAGTCCGTGCCTACTTGTTGCTACATGAACAAAGATTGTTTGCCTTTGAAATTGAAACTTGACATTGTAGTAGAATTTGATTTTGCCATAGAACGTAAAAAAAAAAATAATAAAATAAATAGGTAATAAATGCGAATTTGGGTTGATGTTTTGTATTGGGACGACAGTTTAAAAATGTTAATTAATATAGAGAGGAGACGGTATAGGAGAAGAAAAAGACTAAAATTGCAGGGCCAGAACCTGCATAATTTTAGTTTTTATTGCTTATCCGAAAATATCTATTACCTGTTTTATAGCAGTTTCCCCCCTTTTGAGCATTATTCCCCTAGAAATTTGAGAGTTGTCTTCCCTGCTGGGCTCATACAGTACAGCGCATGCGCTGGCTTGGGCCAACTTATACCCATAAGCTTCAGCGCAGCGTCCTGTCGGAATCATTTCTCCACATTCCAGAACCTAGCTCATGGAGGGGAGGCTTGGGCGGGAATTTAGGTAATGTATATTTTCGGATAGGCAATAAAAACTTTAAGCAGGTTTGGGCCCTGCAATTTTAGTCTTTTTATAGCCCACGAAAATATACACATTACCTGTTTTATATCAGACTTTGTCATTTGGTGGAGGGCTAGGTTCAAGTCTCCCGCTGTACGAGCCGGCGCCCCAAGGAATTTTAATTCCTGATGAAGACACACCTATTTTTTCCAACTAATTTCACGTGTCGACCAAGTCGGAGAGATAGCGAGACTCGAGGACGAGTGGCTAGTTCAAAGAGGTGAGGTCGGGGAATGCGGGCTGCTCTATGTTATTAAATTGGTTGTAAACCGCATGCAGGGGTCTTAACATCAAAGTGGTACAAGGTAAGTAATCAGATTTATATACCGAAAACAGCTTACCTTGTGGAAAGAAAGATGACTTGAGGAAGTTCCCATGATGAAGCCAGGAACGGAACGTTTGGTCGCAGTTGAATGAGTGGACGGAATGACAGCTTTAGGCCGTGACCGGCACGGTACGTGGGTAAAGGGTGAAGTCTTTGCAAGTGCATGTTAAAACCCTTGATGTATGGCATATGTTGCTTTGATGTGTTGATTTTTTTTTGTCGTTCCTCTTCTTAGTTACTATTCCGGAATGATGTCTAATGGAGAGGCGGAATGGTTAGGAAAGTAAGTACGGAGGAATGAAGGATATGAAGCGAGGAGCAATCTCCACCGCCCTCTAATGAGGGAGAGGACTGTCGAAGGGAACGCCTCGCTGGCCAAAGGGAATGTAGAAATACGAGTTGTCATGGAACGTGAAGGTTGTTATGGTATCATCCTGAACCCAAGAGCTACCCCTTTTGCCTTGGCACGGCATGGGGAGCAAGGTAGATCTCCGGAGGAGTTGGCGTGTGCGGGGTTAATTCCGTGGAAAACCGGCATGAATGATGGGGCATTATCAAACTGCCATACAGAGTAATTTGTTATATGTGACAGATGCGGGGATTGGGAAGTCTCTCGCCAGAGTAAGACAGGGGAACGCACAGCCGGAACGGAAGGAGGTATATCTTGAACACTGAGCATGGTAGTAGTGTCTGTAGGATCAGTCATGGCAAATGTTGTGCAAGCTGATGTTGGAGCGGATGACGCTTCGACGGCGCTATGAGGAAGCACTGTTGTGGCGGATGGTAACGTAGGAATGATTGGTGAACCTATATCTGGTTGGTTGGGAACGGCAGGAGAACTAGTGACGGGATCTGTGGGCAACGTGGAGATTATGTGTAGATCAGCCAAAGGTTATGCGGAACGCCGTGCAGTGGACGAGGGATCGTGCAACGGAGAAGGCAAAGGTGAAGGTGCGGCTTCGTGTAGCTCGCGAACGGACGGGGGAAGGAGCTGTAGCTGTGGGTGAGTTATGAGGACGGCGTGTCCGGGCAAAATAGTATGCCACCATGGTGGTGATGATGGAATCGGGGAGAGCAATGAATGATGAGTTCTTAGAAGAGCATAATTTACTCGCATAGAGCAATATCGCCGGTTGACGATTTCCAGTTCATTGGTTAGGGCTTCATTTGATGCCCGTAGGACAGCGTTTTCGGCACGTAATGTGTCAGCAGACTCAGCTGCCTGTCTGAGGGAAGGGAGTTCAGTTAAGGCGGAACGTAGAGCCGCGTATTCCGCAGCAAATTTCTCGGCAAAGGAGAGAACGAAGTTTATATTGAAGTTCAGGTCTTCGGTTTCTCTGGCTGAAAGATGAATGCCCCGTGTCAGTGCTTCACGCAATACAGAAGCTGCCGGGAATGGAACGAGTCCAGGAGGAGGATCTGTTTGTTGTGCCATTGTATCAGAACGTGAAAGCGGACCTGGCGATGTAGGACGTTTGGAGAGGGTAGCCATGCTAGCGGTGGAACTGGGGAAAGTCTTTTTCTTGGTTTTGTCTGGAACAGTATGGCGCACGGACGGAGCAAGGGGAACGCGAGCCATCTTTATACGTACTGATTTAGCAGCAAGGATGCTAGATTTTGGAGCACGCACACCAGAAGTCCCGGCAACTGCGAATGGAATCCGTTGATGGAAGCTTGGGTTTCTTTGGGGAACGAGGGTGAGTAACGTGGGCGGATGCTACTCGTTTTGAAGTTGTTGTCTTCAAAATAACCGTAGGTGGCGAGGAACGTTCTTTTGGTGTATCTGTTTACGGAACGACGGTGGTGGTGGCTCGTTGGTGGCGCGTTCGTTCCGCACGTTGCTTCGAAAGGCGCTGATTCTTCTTGATAATAATCCACTTGGTGGGAGAAATCGAGACGCAAATACAGCATTTTTTCGTAATGCCGTCACAGGTCCTATGAATCAGGCAACTCGGGTGGGGATCAAGATGAGGCTTTTTGCTGGTCCCCGTGAATCCTGGACATTTACATGGTGGTGGTGAAGGTGCGTTTGATGTAACAACTGGCTGGGGAACAGAACTTTCTTCTTGGTTGGGAATCGATCCCTCGGACAACGAGGATTCGTCCATGGCGCTGGAGTGGCTGACTGAGAGTGACGGTTGCTAGAGCGCAGGAGTTTGAATCTGGAGGGAGCAGCAATCCTGCAGCCGGTGGCACCTGCTGGTGAGTGTAGGTGGCAGCAGACACGGGATGTAGATTCCCATCAAGGGGAACGCAAGACGACGTGCGAAGGGATTGGCAATAGCAGGCCGTTCCGTGAGGGAGAGTGGTGGGTGGGACGTGAAACCCTAATGATGAGGGCTCGTAGTAACAGTGGCCAGAGGGGGTTGTAGGTAGGAAAGGTCATGCTGATCTGTTCCTGAATTTTCTATAACATCCTCTTCCTTCTCTTCTTTTTTTTTTTTTGGAGCAATGATCTGACGTGGTGGATCAAGACCATGTAGGAATCGGGTGGTCTTCTGCAACTTGCTCACGGGAACGGTGTGGTTTGCCAGGAATGAAGCTTCGTAGTAATCGAAACTGTCCGTAAAGCATGTGGGACATTGGCACGTCTTCTTCTATGCTGGATTCTAGGTTGCGTTGTTGATTGGCAATAAGAACCCAGAAGAGTGCTAAAATGAAAAAGAGGTAATGGAAATTTTCGCAGCAACCAAAAATCACTATTTTGGGCTATTTGAAGGTGAAAATCACTATATCAACCAATCGAAAAAAGTGTTTGAGCAAATTTAGGGTAGTTCTTTAAATACGATTTTGGGGTCCAAGGGTTGCTTATACGTAAAGGATGTATATAACTTTTCCTATCCAAAATTGTGTGCTGAAACGTTTTTGCTTCACATTGTGCTTTTAATTTGTTGACGGTTACGGAGTTACAACCAAAAAAACATGTTTGGTAGGGTAAATCACCCCTTTTTCCTCTAAGGAGGGTTTTGAACTTGCTATCATAGCTATCTTTTCCAGTTACTCTTCATGTGCATTCATACCAAATTTCAAGCTTTTTAAGAAAGTGTACAATGCCACCAATTTAGGCCCCAAGTCAACCTATTATATGAAGTGTAATGTACAGGGTGGTCCACAAAAAACTGACGACCCAACATTTCCTAGTCCAACTTTTCTAGTTAGCACCCCTCAGAACCAGAATAGGACAGAAATCTTCCCGTTTCATTAGATTTGATTTCTGTCCTCTCCTGGTTGCTAACTAGAAAAGTTGGACTTGGAAAATGTTGGGTCGTCAGTTTTTTGTGGACCACCCTGTACTTGGGTGCAATTACACGTGTGTGGCCTCTTTGACACCGTTTATGCGCTGAATCATTGATTCAATTAAAAAAACTAATAGAACCTATTTTGTAGACAATTACATGTACTACATTTTCGGATTAAACATATTTTAAAGCCTGAGAAACCGTTTCTGTGATATATTGAAAAAAAAAACTATTTTGGGTACAGTGTTTCAAAGATGGCGACATTAGCTCAACTCTTTTTTACACCATTTATTGGCTGAATCATTGGAAAAAATTAATAGAATCTTTATAACTTTTTTTTTGGAGGAATGAGGAATGAAGCTTCGTAGTAATAGAAAGTGTCTGTAAAGCATGTGGGACTTTGGGACGTTTCTTCTTCTATGCTGGATTCTAGGTTGCGTTGTTGATTTAATGGTACAGTGGGACGTGAAGGTAGGAACATATTAGTCACAGTTACTCTAGTCTGTCTTGACGGGCTTAGTTGCAGGAGGTATGGCATAGGACGGAGATTGTAGAATTGTTGGAGGGGTGACGGCCTCTGTGCAGTGGGGCGGCCGGCGAAAGTTGTAGCCAAAGATGAGGGACGGCGGGGAACGAAAGGATGATGCCCGGAATGGTAATGGGACGGGAATGTAGAACTGTAGGAGAGCCAGGTGATAAGGCTAAAAAGTCTGGGGATGTGGAGCTTAGGACTGTGTAATGTACATCGTAAGAGATTTCTTCGTCACAGACGAAGTTGATGCAGACAGCCTTGAGAGGACTGTATAATGTACATCATAAGGGATTTCTTCGTCACAGACGAAGTTGATGTAGACGGCCTTCAGAGACGCGGGACCAGGATCCAAGTAGTGAGGTGGAACGTCGAGATGACAGTCAGGGACGCAAAAGGAACGGTTGAAGGTCGGGAACGGGAACAGCAGACGCAGAGATGTCGGAGGAATGAAGGCCGAGGCCGGTGAAGAGGCAGTACACGTTCCGAGAGGGATGGAAGTGATGGGTGACAGAAGGATAGGTGTGGGATATGCAGAAGCTGAAGAGGCAAAGCTGGACGGTCGAACTGGGACATGAGGAATTGCGGTTTAGCCAAATCTCCGAAAGGCTCCCCTGTGGCTTTCGGTCGGGAAATGAGAAAGAAGAGCAGGAAAAACTGCGGATGGTGGCTGACGTGGTTGCCTGTAGAGGAAGGAACAAGTCACGGGAATGCGACCGGAACGTCGGGCTGGTGCTTGAGAGATATATGGTTGATGGGGAACGGTAGGTTCAAGTTAGTTTTGCGACAAGTTGGAATGAGGGACGTCCCATGGAGGCTTGTGTTTGTGTGCCAGAATTGGTGTGGGCAAGGGCGGCTGTAAAAACGTTGTAGTGGAGTCTTGGCTGGACGATGTAACAGTCTCAAGGCATAGTGGAATGGTGAGGGATTCCAGAGGAATGGTGCATAGACGTGATGAACCCGAAACGAGCAAGGAAAGAACAGCCATGGATGAGGAGCATGACAGGTCTTCTAACGTCGACAAGGAACCGGCAGGAGACGGAACAAGTGTGTACAGAAAGGGAACGCAGGACCCGAGATGCAGCATAGCACTAAGCGTGAGTGATCCTGGAAGGGGAACGGAAGATGGGAGAGATCCCAAAGGAACGCCCTTAGAGCAAGATGAACCCGGAACGGGTGAAGAAGGGCTGTCCATGACAAGACGTTCTTCCATTGGTTTTGATGTATCAGTGGGGAGCGGAATGGCCGCCAAAGTAGGAATGAAGGTATCGTCCATCTGCGGGACAGCGGTATGCGGAATGGAACGTGGAATCCTGTGCGAAACGTCGAATGGGGATTCTCGAAGAACGACCACGCCGACAGGACGTTGCGCTGGAGCTTATAAAAGTTGGCCCAAGCCCACGCATGCGCTGTACCATACCAGCACGGCAGGGAAGACAACTCTTAAACTTCTTAGAGAAATCATGCCAACAGGACGCTGCTCTGGAGCTTATAAAAGTTGGCCCAAGCCAACGCATGCGCTGTACCATACCAGCCCGGCAGGGAAGACAACTCTTAAACTTCTAGGGGAATAATGCTCAAAAGGGGGAAAACTGCTATAAAACAGGTAATGTATATTTTCGTCGGCTATAAAAAAGTGGATTTAGTAATCATCCACAACGTTTAGACTTCCTTTGGGTTTTTTGTCATCTGAAATAAATTAGTCATCTGAAGTAAATTAAATATTTTTTTTCTGTGAGAGAGGACCAATTTTACGTCCCCTGCTAAAAAACGCATGACTTTATTTTCATGCTTATGTAGTGTATGGCTCTATATAAAAATAGTTTTGAAGAAAATACGAAAAAAATCAGATTTCTGCAACAATTTGTAACTTGGCTCGTTCTTGGGGGAGGGAGGGGGAGCTTGCCTGGAGCACAGTATTTTACAGTACAGGGGGAGCTTGCTCCTCCCAGAAAAATTATTTTTATTTTGTTTGCCGTATGTTAACCTGAGCACATGTAAGAAGCAGTAATATCATAAAATCATCATGCTATATTACAAATCCGTCATAATGATTAATACATTTTTCGAGCCATGTGAAAAAGTACTCGCTGTAGGAGCTAAGGCAAGATGCATATGCAAGTATTAGCACGGCCGGCAGGAAGTGCTTATTTGAATTATAAATGCCAGAGGCTTGACAGAAGACTCAAGAGCCTGATTAATGTAAAACTACTTAAATGGCTCGCTTACAAATATTGTAACCATTAAGGCTGTACCGAACGAGAATTTTTCAGCCGAACCGAACCAAACCGAACAAATCTTAAATAAGCCGAACACCGAACACTACCAAACCGAACAAAAATGTACCAAACCAATCTTAAACTAAAATGTAAAAGAACTCAGTTCACAAAGATTCATCAAAGCACAAGTTTCTTAACAAATGTAGGTATTTTTACATAGACTTGTAAGTCCATAGATATTGAAACTCTGTTTAAACATAAAAAAATCTCCACTACTTTTAAATTTTCCCTTATAACTTCTGAACCGTTAGAGCTAGGAATTTGTGGTTTAGACCAACAGAAAGCTGGCAAAAAAGCCTTCAAAATGGTGTATTCAAACTTAAAAATCCGTCGATTAGAAGTGAAAATATGTTCGGTTTGGTATTTTGCGTGTGAAAGACCGAACACCGAACCGAACCGAACACCCTCTGTTCGGCCATGTTCGGTTCGGTTTGTTCGGTTCGGTACAGCCTTAGTAACCATACATGCATAATGTACCAAACTTATCCGGTATCCAGAATGTAAAATTGTCTGATGAAAAGTGCGTTTTTAGGTGAAAGTGTACAACAAACTACGTGATTTGTCCGATTTTGTCTGATGACAGTGATTTTGTTGGGTTATCCTAGATACCAGGATACGGTAGATTTTGCATGTACGCTCGTAACACCAAAGAAAACTGGACTGCATGCACCATTGCCTGTAGCAAAGTTACTGAGGAACTCAAATCCTCCAAAGCCAGATTTGAAGCGGATTTGGCACGTAGAAGCAAAACTAATCGGAAAGTGCTGTTTTCCTATCTTCGCTCAAAAAGGAAAACCATGCCCAACATGAGAATGAAAAACCAGAACAACGAAACTGTTATTGATGATTATGATATCGCTAGTTTTTCAACAATTATTTTTGTTCCGTCTTCTCTGATAGCATTGGCTCACTCGATGCTACCTGCCCCACTGTTGACACCGTCGTTCCTGAACTTACAGACATCACCATCGACATACCAACTGTTTGTCTACTTAAATAAGTGTGACCCATACAAAGCAGTGGGAAATGACAAAATTCACCCAGCTATGATTAAGAACTGTGCGACTGCCCTGGGAAAATTTCTCGAGATTATCTTCCATAACTGACACTGGAGAGATTCCAACTGATTGGAAAACGGTGAAAGAAACCAACCACAGACCAATCAGCCGTACTTCCCAGGTCTCCAAGATTATGGAATAGATTGTTCAGAAGGGCATCTCTGACCACCTCGAGACCCACCATCTTCTTAAAGAAAACCAACATGGTTTTTGTAAGAACCGCTCGTCTCTCTAATCTGCTTGAGGCACATCGTTACTGGTCTGCTTCCATTGACGCTGGGTATCCTTGTGACGTCGTCCTTCTTGACATCAGCAAAGCCTTTGATACGGTCCCCCATAACATTTTGCTCAAAAAGTTGGAGGCTACGAGGATTCGGGGAAAACTTTATTGTTGGCTACAAAATTTTCTCACTGGTCATAGCCAGTGGGTGAGCAGCAATGGGGTCCTTCCAGATTGGGCATCCGTCACTAGCGGTCTCCCACAGGGAACCATGCTCGAACCACTACTTTTCCTTGTCTTTATCTACCACCTTTCGGACCATGTGACGTCTAATTGTAATATCCATGCTGATGACACAAAACGTTATCGTACCATCCGAACCCCTAAAGATGCTGAAACCTTGCAATCCGACCTTGACAGTTTGTACAACTGGGCCTGTGCAAATTTTATCATGTTTAATTCATCAAAGTGCAAAGTCCACAACTTGGGAAGAACCAATACTGGAACCACCTATTTTTACAACGGTACCTCACTACCTGCTGTTAACAGAGCAAAATCACTCGGTGTTATTTTCACTAAGGACTTAAAGGAGGGAGATCAGTACATTACTGCTGCAAAACGTGAACTCTGCCCTTGGGATGATTAAGGTGCATTTCTCGTTCGATCAAACCGAAACCCTTCTTCTTCTCTGGAAGACGTTTGTGGGCCCATATTTCGAGTATTGTATTCAGGTTTGGAGCCCCCACTTGGCTAAAGGCCAGCAGATTATCGAAACTGTTCAACTCAGGGCAACTAAACTCGCACCAGGTATCAGATTGTTGCCATATGAGGAACGTCTTCGCAAATTGCGACTTACCACCCTTACCGAGCGGCGTGTTAGAGGAGACCCTATCCAGCCTTACAAAATGGCCAAAGGGGTCACGTACCCCCTCATTTGACTCCTTCTTCACATTGGCTTGCGTGACCAATACCCGTGGACATAATCAGAAACTCCTCACAAAATTTTTCAGAACCAACACTGGGAAATACTCCTTTGCTAGATGTGTCGTCAAAAAAATAGAACGACCTTCCGAGCCATATGATCAACGCCGCCGCCGTCAACCAGTGGAAACGGATGCATGACAACCTAACTCAAACTTAATTCCTCCGAGCCACTCCCTTCTGGCCCCACAAGTTCTTCTTTTGGCCGTGTATTCCTTTTTGATTTAGAGTTCGTTTGCGCACAAGAATTCTCAAAAACTAAACAGGGGGCGTACAGGCCCCGAAAGCAATGCTGCTACATCATGTACCAATGCTGCAACAATTGCACGGCCGACATGACTGAATGACATATTTAGTTCTTCAATGCGGACTTCGGCGAGCCAGTTGAATTGTTTAGCTGAATGCTTGCCATGATACAGTATCTGCCTGCAACAATGCAGAATCCAATACCCATCGAGATAACACATGCTAAATTTAGACACAAGCTAGTGTGTTGCCATCAAAAAATAGACATGGGACAAAGCTTGGGCAGAACAAACCTAGGGTGGACAAACTCAGACCTGCATCGGTCTGACCCATGACCAAACTGACCCACCCACCCACCCATTGGTATGTCCAGCACTGACAGTACCCAACATTTTAAAAGCAGAAGTAATCCAGTAAATGGAGCAGCAAGCCCAAGGATTCAAACTAGTAAACCTATCCACGACACTTGGCAGGGGCCAAGAGATTGTCCAGAACTGGCCAGAATCGATCTCAAACCAACAAGAGTCAGCCGAATCGTCAGGCGACTCTGGTCGCATGGGCGTACCGTTTCAACGAACGGAAGGAAGGTTTGTTAGTCCCCAACCACCACTGGGGTGCCCGCAATGTCCAGGCAGAGTGGTCAAGATGGACGGAGAAGTCGTCGCAAGTGAACCCAAGCCTCGAATGTGACCCAGTCCAACGATGACCATAGTTCACAATGAGTCCAATGCCTTGGTCCAGTCGCACCGAATTCACAATGGTCTTCTTGGGAAGCAGGGGAAAGCAACCCCGTCACATGGCGGCCCAGAGAAAAGACATGAAGCAAGGCCCCGAGCCAACGCTTTTATAGGAGGGCTGCATCACGCATGCGCAGAAGGATAAGCTACCTAGCCCGGCAGGGAAGATATGTTTTCTCAGGGGAAATATTGCATTAGGAGACAAGGAATGCTATAAAAAGCAGGTAAAGTATACTTTCGTCGGCATACAAAAACCTATTTATTACCCGATTTTTGCATTTTAGTCAGTACTGTTGGCTGTGTGTACTCGGGCTTGGTGAATGTGTAAGCTTGTGCTTGGTGTTTATTGCAGACAGAGTCATATTTTGTTGTTCCTTTTTTGTTATGACTTTTTGAGGATCTATTTGACTTCTCCAGTGACAATGATGAAGACAATGCGTAGTTTTATCACTGTGTCTGATGAAGATCTGGCACTTGCCCAAGAAAGCGTTAGGCCTATCAGCAGCAGCAGTAGCGAAGTGGCAATATCAATATTGTAACTCTGGCTTTATATTAAGCCATTTGCACATGGCCATCTGAGAGAGAAACAGAAGGTTTCAGTTCCTGGCTCCAAGCCAGTTGATTTAACATCGTCAAAATCTTATTTTACCAAAGCAGTGCCAATAGGCGAGAACTGGCATAGAGTCGGGAGACAAGACACGCAATTTCTACTTCCGTCTACCATGGTTCGAGAAACAAGATGCCGTCCTCATTTTAAGTTCGTTTAAACGCTAGTTCTTGCGAACTGACACAAGCTTGGACTATTCGCAGCATAATGGATATTTTACACACAAATTTCTTTGGTGAAAACCTCCAGAGCATAATTTTGAACGTAGTTTTCCGCAAAAGTAAAAACGGAAACTTAATTCCACAACTGGCTGCATGGGGTCAGGACTCGGTACGAACGGTGGAACATAAAGTAGAATTGTGTTAGAGACTATACTCCTTAATGCCACTCATGGTTGTAGCCTACACTTAAACCAGAATGTATGTATTGCTTGCTTGCCTGATGGAAAGTGATGGTAATAAAGAACATTTAAAACATTGTTTTCAGGTGCAACCGTTAATTTCAATGACGGTTGTAACGCTGTTTTCAATTTCAAGTCAAAGGACAATTTAATTAAGCAAACTAGCATTTTTAGTCCTTAAAATGCTAGTTCACTCGTTAATTTGCTGTGGTTGCATGACAATTAAATAAAAAAATTCTTGCTTAATATCATTTTATTTTTTGAATTTTGGTTTATGCCCTAAATAAGGTTCCAATTGCCAATCTGTAATTCATGAATGCATCAGCCACTGTGGTGATGAGAGCCCATTGCTTATCCCTGCAGTATAGGACATCGTCTCTCAGCCGCATTCTTGTTTCATTGTTGCGCTCCTGCATCGTTACATTGTTACAAGAGGACCAAGATTCAAAAACCAGGTAACAACAACACTAAGAACCTAACAAAAGAAGTTTTATCCAGGAAAAGCAAGGCTTGGTAATGACGCGTTCAAAATTCATTGTCCAGTACTGATCAGTGATGGAAGTGGGTCACTTTTTCCGACCCATGACCAACCTGACCCACCCGATAAAAAACAAAATGTGACCCACCGTCTGTGACCCATCCTACGCTATGAAACAATAATACAGTATGCAAATAATACTAGCCTTCTGGGGGAAACTATTTTTGAAGGAGTAAGACAAATTTAAAGAGTATTAGTAAGACTACTGATTACCGTAAGATTATCGTGGGTCGGTGGGTGAACGGTCTTGACCCATGACCCACAACAAAAATGTGACCCACTGACCCACCGACCCATTGGTTGGTTTCATGTCCAGTACTGACAGTACCCAACATTTTAAAAGCAGAAGTAATCCAGTAAATGGAGCAGCAAGACCCAAGGATTCCAACTAGTAAACCTATCCACGACACTTGGCAGGGGCCAAGAGATTGTGCAGAACTAGCCAGAATAGATCTCAAACCAGCTGGGCGCCGGACAGTTTCTTACTCGTGACTAGCAAGCAGGCTTTGCCAAGGGCCACTTTCCCCTATTATCCACCAGATCAGGTACTTCGAGCAGCTAGCTCCAGTAACCATCACCTTGGTGTGATATAAATAATTAAGAAATCTTTTACAGGTTTTGAACTTTGGTTTAACGCTTTTGCATGTCAATTTGACACTTTTGTACTTGGATTTAACACTTTTGTACTTCAATTTAACGTTAGGCCGCTAAAAAATAATTAAGTGGTTCTCGGGAGTGGTACTAAAAAAAATTGATGCAAGCAGGCGGCGTTTTTTTTTAAGTTTTATTCGTGATTTTTCAGATGCTGGTGATGGCTTTTTTTTTTACCAAACAAAACGAAATCAGCAACTTACATTTTGTTGTGGAGAACAAAGTCTTATGTTTTAATGCCAGGATCAGCGTGCAAAAGTTGCACATTTTATAAAAATCATTCTTTTAGATCTAAGTTTTTTGTTGTGACATGCCTCTGAATGACCCTTACATTCGTTTCGAGGCGATCATGTGAATGGAGCTTATGTGGTCATCGGGTCCAGGTAATGTTTGGTGAAGTGCTAATGCGTTCTCGGTACTTTTTTTTTTAGACAATGACATAAAAAAAAAGTTTCATGCGCTAAGAAAAAAACCCATGTGTGCGCTCCCGAGAACCACTTAATTAACTTTTAGTGGCATTAGTGGATTTCAAATTAATACTCTTGGCTTTGGATTTAACACACTTGCACTTGAATATAACACTTATGCGCTTAAAATTAAAGCATTGAGACAAACTCTTCGAACTATTTAAAACCTTTAATATGAGGCGCCTTTTGGGACATAATTAAGTTGCCTAAAATATATATAATATGGCAAATATATAAAATATTTTGCGCATATATATAAAATTTTGTCAAATATATAAATATTTTAACATATATAAAATTATGTTCCATATATAAAATATTTTCCATATATAAAATTTTTTCCATATATAAATTTTATTCCATATAAAAATTATTTTCCATACATAAAATACTTTCCATATATATAAAATATTTTCCATAAATTAAATACTTTCCGTATATAAAATTTTTTCTATATATAAAATGTTTTCCATATATATGCAATTTTTTCCATATATATGAAGTTTCCTCGTGCAATCCTCATATATAAAGTTTTTGTGCGCATCAATCTGCGCAGGTTTCCGCCCAAGGTGAGCAACGCCATTTACCGGCAGACAGTACAACTATGGCCTTGTTGCGGCGTTAGCTCCTGTTGCCTATTAACGCAACAGGACAGAACAGAACGCAATTCATTTTCAAGTAGGCTTCAAATTTAAACCAGTTTTGAGAAAAAGCGTAAAATGAAATGTACGTTTAAATATTGTGTTAGTATGCTTACACCATGACAGAAAAAAGTAGGAATTAATTACATATGTGCTATTAAAAATGAAATTTCATAGCACAGTATCATTTCTACGACAATTACTTCTTTCTGCCATGGCGTTAAGCTTACGTTTAATACTAAGGCACTATTTAAATTCACGTTTTTATTTTTAAGAGTTTCTTTCAAAACAGCTTTAAAATTGATGCTTATTGCAGGTAAGCTGCCTTCTGTTTGCGGGCAGTAGAAGCTATCTTGCCAGGCTTAACGATGTTCATGATGATGCAGGACAAGGGGCCCATGTCTCGACTTGATCGCTTTCATCACGTCCATTTCGCTTTCGACACAAAACGTATGATACAACGTCGAATACGTCTTGAAAACACCTCATAATGCGAGTCGATTCTGTCGCAGTCGACCAACAAAACGTATCGGCTATTTTTAAGAGCTTTTGGGCATGACGGTACGGAACTTCCGGTACAATGGTACTTGTGCCACAACACTTCGTTGCATCTGATTACGGTACAACTTGTTAATGATTTAAAAATTCTGCGTTTCTTGGATATGCATGTACCGCATGCAGTGATAAACTAGTAAATTATTACAGTTGTTCGCTGAATGCGTAGACATTCATGCCATTTATTTATGTAGAATTTATTGATTTACTATTCTCTTGCAACCGCAATCGCTTCTAACGCCGCAACAAGGCCATAGTTGCACTCTCTGACGGTAGATGGCCATGCTAAACTTGGGCGGAGACCTGCGCAGATTGATGCGCACAAAAACTATATATATGAGGATTGCACGAGGAAACTTCATATATATGGAAAAAATTGCATATATATGGAAAACATTTTATATATGGAAAAAATGTTATATATGAAAAGTATTTAATTTATGGAAAATATTTTATATATATGGAAATTATTTTATATATGGAAAATAATTTATATATGGAATAAAATTTATATATGGAAAATATTTTATATATGGAACATAATTTTATATACGTTAAAATATTTATATATTTGACAAAATATTATATATATGTGCAAAATATTTTATATATTCGCCACATTATATATATTTTAGGCAACTTAATTATGTCCCAAACGGCGCCTCATACTTTAATGACTAAACCAAATTACGTAAAAACAAAATCATGAAATTATAAAAAAAAATTACGAAACAAAATTACAAGATCATAAAATATTAGAGCATACAAAATCGCAACAAAAAAGAAACTTACGAAAAAATACACGTACACATTTCAACAGAATTCACAACTACATAAACCAATTATCGAGTTAGAATATGGCTATATGAAATTAAACAGCCACAAACACAGTATTACACTTAATCAAATTTAAAATTGCCGTATGTTGCAAGGAGTGATGGTCTATTTTTTTTTTT
>JAHWFP010079401.1:1590-13556 GCA_023313725.1 Lithobius niger
GGCCGAAGAGACTGTTGGTTTCTCGGCTGAAAGTAGGAGTTAACTTTTGGACGGTGTTAAGCTGGGAAGATGAGGCAAAGTCTTGCACTGGCTGGAAGGCAGGAGAGGAGCCGCGGCGGTCAGGAGTTGCGGCTCGGTCCTGCTGGTTGCGTTGGTCGGAACGGGAGCGAGGGGGATCGGGCCGAAAGGGCTGATGGTTCCTCGGCTGAAAGTAGGACTTAACTTTCGGACGGATTGGCGGCTCTGTGCGGAGCGGGCAGGGGCCGGGCCTCGGCGTCCAAGGGACTAATGCAGGACCATAGGAGGCGGTGGTCACCTGGCATGGGCAGGCCGTCTAGGTGGCGGTCGGATGAAAGACAGGAGACGGGAAGGGGACAAACTGTCTGCGGGACCAATTCGATTGGTCAGTGGATGACGAAAGACGATAGGACAGGTGGAGAGAGTAGCTCCCAGATGAGCGGGCTTTCATCTAGTTCAGGACGGCATCATAACCGGAAGGCGGACGAAAGATGTGGAGCGGGGAAGAGACTTTCAGCTAAACGAGCTTCCATCTTGGACCGGGACGGCATCTCAACTATGAGGCAGACGGGAGACGTGGAGCGGGAAAGGAGGTCCCAGGTTGATGGGCTATCTCCCTGGTACAGGACGGCACCACAACAGTGAGGCGGGCGAGAGATGTTGAAAACAGGGACGAAAGACGGGTAGTGGTTAAGGCCTGGTTCAACTGGCAGAAAGGCGGACGAAAACCGAGTAGATGGGGTGAGAGCTGCAGGGCCTGTTTGTTTCTCATCCCGGTGCGGGACACGGCACAACAGCAAGGCGGACGAAAGACGAAGGAGCAGGCCAAGCGGGGGACGGAGTGCTTGGATGACCTTCATAACGGTGGAGGGCAGCAACACCTGGTTGAAAGACGAGTTACTGCGTAGAGCAAGGAACGGTGGCTTGGCAGATCTTCGCCATAGTGTAAAACAGCAACACCCGAGCGTGCGTGCGAAAGACGAGTGAGTGCGTGGAGTGAAGAACGATGGTTTGGCAGATCTTCTCCACAGTGTAAAGCGAGCAATCCGGGCGAAAGACGCAAGGCGGTCGAAAGATGAGCGAGTGCGTGGAGCGGGGATCGACGGCTTGTCAGGTCTTCTCCGTAGTGAAAGATGGCAATACCTGAGTAAGGCGGGCGAAAGACGAGTGAGTGCATAGAGCGAGGAGCGGTAGCTCGGCAGACCTTCTCCATAGTGTAAATGACAACACCTGGGGAAGGTGGGTGAAAGATGAGTTGCTTGGAGCGAGGAACGTTGGCTTGATAGACCTTCATCACGGTGTGGGATGAAAACGTCCGTACAAGGCAGGTGAAAGACGAATGAGTGCATAGAGCGAGGAATGCAGACTCGGCAGATCTTCGTCAAGGTTCAAAACGGCAACTTCCTAGCAAGGCGGGTGAAAGACGAGTTGCGTGGGGCGAGGAATGCTGGCTTGGTAGATCTTCATCATTGTGCGGGATGGAAACACCCGAACAGGGCGGGTGAAAGACGAACGAGCGTAAGGAGCGAGGGATGCAAGCTTGGCCGACTTTAAGCATGGTGCAGAACGGCAACATCTGGGTAAGGCGTAGACGATTGAGTGCATGGGGCAAAAAGTTCAGACTCGGTTGGCCTTCCTTGTGAAATCGGCAGACCAAATCCAAGACGGACGAAAGACGGGAGCTTGCGAGATCTTCAACATAGTCATGACAGCTACGGCATCAGTGAGGCGGACGAAAGACGGCGAGGGAACCGGAGTCAGGGGCCGTCGATGGGTGATCTAGTTCACACTGCTTCCATGGCTGTACTTGTGAGACGTGGAGCTTCAATGTCGTGGCGGGAGAGGCGAGAGGCCTGAGCAACAACCCAGACTCGACGGCCATGTCCCGGCTATGGGCAGACCGGAGACGGGCCGAAGAGTGGAGCGTGCGGTTAGCTACAGCATCAGTGAGGCGGACGAAAGATGGCGAGGGAGCCGCAAGCAGGGGCCGTCGATGGATGATCCAGTTCACAACTGCTTCCACGGCTGGACTGGTGAGACGTGGAGCTCCAACGTCGTGGCAGGAGAGGCGAGAGGCCTGAGCAACAACCCACACTCGACGGCGACGTCCCGGCTATGGGCAGACCGGAGACGGGCCGAAGAGTGTAGCGTGCGGTGATGGGAGCCACGGCGACGGGATCTCAGATGGCAGCGCCTGAGCCGGGGAGGACTCAGGCATGTCGAAGAGTAGAACGGCTTAAAGACAGGAACAGCAGAGCTGGAATCTTCCATGGTGGCAGCAGGGCACAGGAGGGCGAACAGAAAGGCGGACGAAAGCCAGGGGTGGAATGCGGACAGGAGGTTTGATAGAAGATGGCAACTCAGGAGCATCACGGTGGAAGTTCGCAGGAAAACGGACGAAAGACGAGCAGGGCTACAGTCAGCCAGACGTCTAGTAATGGAGTGGGCAGCAACTGACGTCTTGATTTTCGCTCGAGACGTGGGGCCAGCCATGGTCGAGACAAGCAGCAAGAGGTGCAACCGGCTTCCATCTTGGTTCACTCAAAACGTGGGATTTAGCCACAAATGAGACGACCGAGAGAACAGTCTTGGCTCTTCACTCGAAAGAAGCTTTCAGTCTTGACTCAGTCGTTTGAAACTTGATCGAGGTGACATCATGTAATTAAGGAGCGTTTTCCGTCCGATGCCGAAGGTGTGGGTGCAGCCAGCCGGAATGGTGATGAGCGTCGGAGAAGGTTGGCGTTGACAGCTTGCTTACGGAGTTCGGCAGTTGTCGATGAGGTAAGCAGTTCGGCAACTCGGGCGTGTTTTCCGTCCGAAAGCCAGAAGCAGAAGGGATACCATTGGTTCGGGTGCAGTCAACTGGAACAGTGATAAGCGTCGGAGAGGACTGATGTAGACAGCTTGCGAACGGACTTCGGCAGTTGCCAGCGGCAATTCAGGCGAAGAGAGACTTGAATCGGACGAAAGAAAACGGCAGGGATCGGACCGACACCGGCGTGGTCGAGGGCGGAGATCCAACGGATGCCAAGGGTGAAAGCGGTCGTCTGCGGACGAAAGAGAGCATGAGAGGGAGCAGCAGGTGAAGTGCAGGCTTCGGATGCGGCGGCCATCATCGGGTTTGGAGTCCAATTTTCGTGAGAATGCGGGGAACTATTTTCGGCGCAAGGTAACGTGGAGACACCTCTGGAGGAAAATGAATGCCGATAGCGTGCACGCTGTCACTTTTATAAGGGAGGACTGCCGCGCACATGCGCAGCAGGGGTATGCAAGCAGGCGGCTGCACAGCAGAAGAAACCCCCAGGGGAACATCACATTCGAGGACATTCGAGGAATGTAATGCTAAATTATCAGGTTAAGATATTTTGGCAACAAAAAAAGTACATTTGCAGCTGAAGAAACACGCGAAGAAAAAAGTTAAATTCGAAACACAAATTTATTGCACGTTATTGAGTTATAAGAACGGAGATGAAGCGAGATTTGATTTGATTTATTTGTGTGGGCTTCGGCCTTCTGCCACGCGCCCAATTACAGAATGTAATGTAATGTATTTATTAGGGCCGCAACCCAAAGTTATGCGCCCAAACTACAAACTACATCATGATAAACTGCCTACCAATCCAACACATGTACACAACCACACACAACTTCAATGTCCTTCATGCTGCAAAACACTGCAGCAACAACCAAGCTCCACACACCCTGAGGATGGTTGCAGATGAACAGTGAACATAGAGAGCGAGGACAGAGCAGAGTGGCACAGAGGAGAATGGAAGCTAGACCGTAACTCCAGTAGCTCTGACAAATTTAGCAACCGCACAAAGCCGTTGCACCGCATTCCCACCCCCTTCAACCGAGAGGAGACCGCATAACGATTGGTCAGTCCTTATGTATCCAGAGATGCCTGCCCTGTAAGTCCCCAGAACCCCGCATGCCAGGAGAATATGCTCGGGGGTCTGAATGGCCCCGCAGAGGTGACACGCCGGGGATGGGGTCCAGCCGAGCCTATGCTGGTCAGCCCGCAGCAGTGAATGCCCAGTTCGCAGTCTGGAAAGAATCTTTCCCATCCAGGCAGGAATGTTGTCAACCGGAGACCTAACACCACACCATGGCTGAAGTTGGAACAAGGTACGGCCTGTGGCAGCAGTCCGCCACTCCTTTTCCCATTCCGAGTCAACCCAGGCACAGAGGCCCGCTCTCTTGAACCTGGGGAAGACAACTCGGGTAATAACTTGAGTATCCGGCCCGGAGGCCGTCGTAGCCACACCATCGGCCAGCTCATTACCCCAGGTGCCAGCATGACCCTTTACCCAGAGCAGGCAAACGAGACCCCTTCTTGTGGCAGCCCACACCTCCCTACAGATTTCAGTGACGACTGAGTCACACAGATCAAGTGAAGTCACAGCACACTGCAGAAGACCAATTGCTGATTGTGAATCGTAGTGTACCGTAAAAGAGTGAAGGTCCATATGAATTGCCACGTCGAAGGCAACAGAGATAGCACACAATTCACATAGAGTAGTGGAGGAAACAGCACGCAGGCGTCGGCCCACGAAAACCTTCAGTGACGGCACCACCACGCCAATACCTCCCGATGAGTCTTTGCGGTTGAACGAAGCATCGCAAAATACACCACACCCAGTAGGGGTGCCCTCGAAAACATCAGAAAACCCGGGACACCACGCCCAGGGGCAAAACACCGTAGCCCGCGCAACGCTCAATGGGGCAACATGGCAACACCCCACCCAGGGGGGGCCAAGGGCACCAAGTAGTGCCGGGCGGAGACCAAAATAATCTCTTATCACATTGCCCACAGGATCATTGCCACCCCTACTAGCATTACGAATGCACAGAGTGCACAGGAGCTCAGTCCCTCATAGGTAGAGTGGGACTTCGCAGCACTCAACCCAGAGAGCATTCACAGGGGTCGACACAAAACACCCGGAAACAACCCGGAGACACTCATTAATAACTACCTGCAATGTCCGGATATGCCTCTGTTCATGACACAGAAACGGCAGATGGTAGTCCAGAGAAGCCCTGACAAAAGTCCTGTATGCCGCTAGAACCGGGCCACGTCTCACCCCATCAATCCCAGAAAGCATCTTAAGGACTGATACCCTCGACCGGACCCTGTCCTTGAGAGCCGCAGTATGTCGATTCCACTCCAACCTTTCATCAAGCAGCACACCAAGGTACTTAACACATGCCGATTGAACAACAGAAGTGGTGTCGACAGTGATAGACATTGGCACTCGACGCCGGGTTCACGATCTGCTGAAAGCAACCAGCTCTGTTTTGGAGGGAGCCAACAAGAGACCTCTCTCACCAAGGAGAGACGAGACACGAGCGACTGCTGTCTGAGCACACAAGCAGCAGACCTCAGGATCTTCACCAGAAACCAGAGCGCGACGTCATTAGCATAACACACAACATTATCTGACTCCCCCATTTCCAGGAGAACGTCATTAATCGCAATAGCAAACAGCAGAGGGCTAAGGCAGCTCCCCTGCGGGAGCCCCCCATCCGTGCTCACTTCCGCAGACTAAAAGCCGCCTACCTTTGTGACAAACTTGCGCACTCCCAGAAGGGCACAACCGCATCTGTAAGCTTACTACCAACTCCCATGCTCACCAGTGCTTGCCAAACCCAGTTCACACCAACAGTATCATACGCGGCCTTGATATCTAGGAACACTGCAACAACAGTGTGGCCGCGAGCCCACGCCTCATAGATACCTGACAGCAAAAACATGATGGCATCTTGCGCATTTCTTCCAGCCCTGTACCCAAACTGGGTTGGAGCCAGGCATGCATAATATTCAAGATGCCACTCCAGTCGCCTTACGAGCACACGCTCATAGACTTTCCGAATGTTCGAGAGAAGTGAGATAGGACGATAATTAGCAACATCAGATCGAATCGTCCTCGGCTTGTGAACCGGTACAATAATAGTGTATAACCAGGATGCTGGGACCTGGGTCCCATCAAAGATGGTCTGGAGGAGGGCAGCCCCCTCACCAGTAACCTCCTCAGTGAGGCCTCATAAATCCCTGTAAGAGACCCGATCCACGCCCAGAGCACTGCCGTCTTTGCATCTGGCCAGTGCAGTTGAGAATTCTGACACATCCCAAGGCAATTGCTTCGCCGTGCTGTCAACATTACCACATAATGGTTGAGGAGGAGCGGAACCAACTAGCAAAGCATAAACGCTTGCAAACCTCATGCAGAATGCATCGGCCATGGCCTCACCCCTCAAATCACCATGAAGTCTATCACTAGGATCATACACCCACCGCTGTGTGGTCCTGGAGTTGGTCTGATTGAGAACCTGCCAGGCTCTAGTAAGAGACCCAGCAGAGCCAACAGTTCCATACACCCTGTCCGGGTACAGGTCACGCTCCCTCCGAATCAAGTACGTAGACTCCCTCGCTATCCCCTGATACATAAGCCAAG
Organism: Lithobius niger; assembly: GCA_023313725.1. Taxonomy (NCBI): domain Eukaryota; kingdom Metazoa; phylum Arthropoda; class Chilopoda; order Lithobiomorpha; family Lithobiidae; genus Lithobius; species Lithobius niger. Next base: position 8,064 of record JAHWFP010079401.1, read on the forward strand.
TGTAGTCGTTTGCCCGCCGTCTGTCATGGACAGCACAGGAGCAGAGCCTAGTCCACCAGGCTGGCTGAGTTCTAGACAAAAGAGACATTTTCCTACGTGGCCGGGCCCCTCTGACAACAATACTATCCACCCACTCACTCAAGACACCATTGGCGGCCCGCGGGTGTCCTCTACTATGTTGGCCCGATGGCACAGCACGACCCAGAGAACGCAGGACCACAGAAAAGTAGTCACTGCCCCTCTGGTCATCTGACACAGAAAAGGAAAAATACCTTCGCAGACCAGGAGAGCATACAAAAAAATCGAGTACTGACTCTTGGACTGCACCCAGTTGCCACCGAGAGAATGTCGGTGTTCCATCCTGAAATATAACCAGACCCGTACGGTCAATAGCGGCTGCCAAATTACGACCCCTGGTGTCTATGTGGACCGACCCCCAGTCATGGTGGTGCGCGTTGAAATCACCACACACAATTACAGGGCTACTGAACTGGGCAAACCACACTTCCCAGTCTCGCATAGTCCGCGAGGCTGTCACATGGACCACTACAACAGTGACCCAACACCCTAGCATACAAATTTTTACTGCACAGGCATCTCTTCCCACGAAACTAACAGAAATTGGGCAAGAAACATAAGGTACCGACCATTTTATGATGAAACCTACATTCCCCCCATCATTGACAAAGTCCGACCTAAAAGCCGCAGCCCTCTCAAAATTTCTAAGATGCGTTTCTTGAACACCTAGCACTTCTACATGCCCAAGTAACGCTTCAACATCCGAAAATTTGCTTTTCACACCCCTGACATTCCAGGAGGCTATTGCATACGCCCGCGACAAGAAGGCAACTACAAGAGCTCAACACCGATATAACCCAACCCAACACCACCTCTACCCCACTCCATAACCGTCCCCCATTCCTGCACTGCTTGGAACAGTGCCAGACATAGGACTGCCAACACTAAAACACTACCAACACTGCTTGCATAGTCAACACAACTTTCTTTTCCTACACAATGTACACCCACACTCTCTCTATGCACATCAGTGCAATAGTCGTGCTCGTTTTTTTGATTGTACTGCAGATCCACTTCTACTGCTACTTCTTCATTCTCCTGACTCAAACTTTCCATACGTACTGATACGTCACCACTACTCACGGTTTGTATAGTTACATTAGCGCCAACCGTGGGTATACACACTAAACCATCATCACTACTTACCAGACTCTGTTCACAAGTTACAGCTTTTTGTTCTTTACTAAACTTACTACTCCTCATTTTCTTTCTTGCTGGTGGGGCACTGATCTTATCTTCCTCTTCCTTGCTCTTTTGCATTTTGCTACAATCGTCCAAAACCGGACACATAGCCTGGATTTCAGGCTTATTGGTAATCTGATTGACGCTCAGCAGGGCACCAGCATGCAAGGCACTCGGCCTCGGTTTGGGCACTACACTAACTTCCACAGCAGGCGGGGCCAATCCACTCTCTACTGAACGTACAACACTTTCGCTGACCAGAGACTCTTGTCGACTCTTGTCGACTCTTGACTCTTGTCGATGCTGCTGATCCCTAACCAAGCGGTGCACACCAGGACAGGGCGCAACATCCAGCGCAACTTCCAATTGTGCAGCCCGGAGGTGCTCGCAAGGAACGCGTGAATCAAAGTATCGGGCGCAGGTCGCACAACAGACGCTCTCGCAGACGGCTCAAAAATGTCCATGCAACGAGCACCTCAGACATCTCGTTGCACGTTTCGCAACAACTATTAAAGCTGGCATGCCCATTACAGCACAGACGTCCGGAACATGTTCAATAGTCTTGAATGGTTTTAAACGAAACGTGACAAGCCGCACCCCTGTGTCGCACACCTCTTCCCCTCTTATAGTGAGCCGCTCGAAGACATGGGATTCTAGGGTACCAAAACTCGACATCGCCGCTGCAAGGTCCGCAGGAGTAGTGCTGTGGGGCAGCCAATGAATTCTGGCCGCCACTGGCTGGTCGTGAAGGTCGTGGATTTCCACTGGACATCCATCAATAGTTAATTTTGCAGCAAACAGTTTTTTCTTGGCTGCTGGAGACGCCAGCTCAACCTCGAATGCAAACCCATGCTTCAGCGCACCAACTGCACTAATTTCCCCCTTTCTTACAATAGCCTCAGCATGCAGATATATTTGCATAAGGGAGTAAGGATTGCCCCTCCCTTCACAAAACAGAACCAGCGAACGAGTGAAATCCGCACTAAGAAGCCCTCCTCCATATAGATTCCTAAGGGCCATAATCCTCTGTGTTGAGTTTCTTTCAGCATCCCCATGTCCAGATCCACCAGTTTCAGCATCCAATCGACCTGGACTCTGCACTGCCGTCGAAAATAGTTTCTGCACAACTCGTAATGCATCACCTCGATCAGTTTCCATGTCTTCTGCATTTGCCAATGACGATCAAAATTCGTCGCCACCCCGACCGCCATCTTGAACTTCGTCATTAACCACAACTCAATAGCTGGCCGTACTCCATACTTGCATACTTGCTCTTTCGACAATCCACGCTTTTCTGCCTCCCTCGTCACTACAGCAAGCACCTCCTCATCAACGATACCCGTATTAATTGCGGGTGATGATAGTACCTTGGATCTGTACAAGTCCCTGAGCAACGCATCCACATCTTCCGCCATTTTCTGCTTTTTTTTTCCGCCAACAATGGTTCGGTTACTAACAATGCAAATCGTTGTTTTACAAATCTGTTTGACGATGGTTCGGCAATAATATGCTAACACTGTCGATTTATTGCAACAATGGCTCATTTACTAAAGATTCAGCTCGTCGTTGTACAAAGTATGTTAGACGATGGCATTCGACAAAAGTGCGGTAAGACTTTCGCTTTATTGCCCTCGGTTGGGTTAACAGCGAAAGTCTTACCGCATTGTTGCCGAACGCCGTCGTCTAACTGATACTTAAACTCGGGAAATTCCATGCCTGGACCAACGTGATTTTTATACACGTATTTTAGGTTTAACTAATCCACGGGAAATAAAATTATTAAATCAAGGACCACGCTAGTTGTCCGCCCCCCCAAGTTCAATAATTGTCACACTTCATTGTAACTTCATTGTAAGAAAGTCATTGTTTAATTCTTGCATTGTTGTTGCATGGCCACTAACTTTGGCACTTTAACAAAAACCAGAGTTGAGCGTATTTCACGATGGCGAGGATAAATATCTATGCGGCGAAACAGCTTGAAAATTGTTGGAAATGGGTAGCCTTTGTGCCCTGACAAGCAATTGTCGTATTTCAATCACGTGCATAAACCGTATCAATGTCATAAAGGTGCGTGAAGATGGACGATTTTAGCTGACTACTGATTACTGACTGACTACTGACTACTGATTACTGACTACTGATTCCGCTCATATAAAATAAATCATGCGACAGATACGAATGAAATTTTTTATTCAACACTCTTTTAACTCCAATATGTGCCTTTTATGGTTTGACGTCTAGGGAGGCATTAATTAAAAAGATTGCAACCATTTGCAATGCTATTTTTCCGTGTGTTGGAAAAACGCCACCGGTGATCAAAATAAGCATTACTCGTTATTAGTGTTAACGAATAAGAATGCAAACGGATTCCCAGAAATAATCGGCAACACATCACTGTCGATAAAATGGACGCGCTACTTGTTTGTAGTAAGGCGCATGGCTTCGGGCCACTAAGCTTTTAATAAATTCCCAGCCCGCGCTACTTATTGTTGATGGTTGAATGGAAATCAGCAAATGCTTTAATTTATCTAGACACACGCTAGTGTGTCGCCGCCAAGTAACAGTCGATCATCCCATTGTAGACATCCAATTGTTAAAAAATTGATTGTTAATGATAAAAAGGCGGCCTCACTAGCAGCATGTGTCTGTTAACTGTACGCAACTAAAAGCATATTTTGGCATTTTGAGGATAAATCCCAATGCAACAGAAATCTTTCAAATTGTGGTAAATGTAAGGGGAAGGTGCAGGGATAAAGTAAAAAATGAAAGGTAAAGGCTGAGTGCCCACCATTCATAGAGAAAAAGATGCGTCAATAACGTTGTTTTTATGTTACCGTCTAGCTAGCTAGCTAGCTAACAAGATTTTTTCCATGTTAAATCTCGTAGACTGTTTGCTCATGGCTAGCGTAAAAATAGAAGGCCTACGTACCTGAACTTTTGCACACGGATGCATGGTGATCTGAGCATGGTCCTTTTGTTGGATTGCGTGGGAGGGTTTTGAAATTCGCCACCAGCGAATTTAAATTTCGCTTCTTTTCCAAGTTCCAAGTTAAAACCGATTTGATTTGATTTGATTTATTACGGAGCTCTAGCCAACATTGACTACCAGCCCCAAAACCAAAGATTTCAAGCAACAATGGCTTGAACAATCAACATTGGTTCTTAGATTTATTGTAAAAGCCTGGACGAACAAAAAACTGACCTGTAATGAAGGACAAAATAACGAAACATTAACGTTGCCGTGGCTTGCGTAAGAATAAAGGGATTCACGTTATATGATGGATACGCAACAATACGAGCATCAACGAGTTAACAGGGTTTTTGTTAATAACCCAAAAATAAAATGCTTCGCGTTCTGCTGTGTTAGTAACAGAGACCTTCGGGGGTTTCTGCATGACTAAATGTCAACGAAATCTTGAAAAATTAAGGAGAAGGTGCAGGGATAAACAAAACAACTGAAGGGGATGCGCTGATTGAGTGAGCGAAGCGAACGAAATTAGCGATTGTTAGCCAGTATGTGCAAAAATGGGATTGAATCAACTTAAGCACGTGAAGAATAGTCATACAATAAACTAAGCCGTGCCAATTTGGCTAATATAACGGCTAATTGCCAATGGTAAATTTAAAAATTATAAATGTGAAAATTATAGAAATAAAATTGCTCTAAAAAAAGTTACAGATGAAGATAAGACGGTGAATAAGACGGTGTAACCTTATGTACGTTCGCAGTCCTATGAAAGTTGTTATATCCACCCAAAACCAAAACTGGTAAAAAAAAAACCCGCCAAGTTTCCAAAAACGATCGGCCTTTGAAAGAAGTGATATCATCCAACCAGGAAAAGGCCGCCAAGGTCAATCCTATTAGCCAAGTTAATCGCACCCAGTAATACTTCAAACGTTAAATGAAAACTTGAAGATTGCGACAGCGAGTAGCATTCTTCAAGTTTTCATTTCGAACTATTAGTCGGTGCGGTTAACTTGGCGAATAGAATTGACCCTGGTGGCCTTTCCCTGGTTGAATGATATCACTACCTTCAAAGGCCGATCGTTTTTGGAAACTTGGCAGGTTTTTCTACCAGTTTTGGTTTTGGGTGGATGTGATTGAAGTCCTCACACCAGCAAAACTATAAAAAAAATTGATATCTCCGTTCGTATTCAATATTTTACGACCTAACTTGGCCAGATTGTAGATAACTGGGCAGTGGCTAAAATAAGATGCCACACAAAAAAAAA
>JAHWFP010079409.1:0-12361 GCA_023313725.1 Lithobius niger
AGTGGGGGGTATATATGTGTAACCGAATATCGTATTTTACCACTACTGTTGTGGTCCCGAGGAGCGATGTTCTTAGGTTCAAACTTAAACAAGGCTGAATGCCGAACATTTAACTAGTATGGGACGGAATTGTAGTTGCATAGCCTTCAACCACACAGGGAAGTAAAGAAAAAAAAGGTGTGAAGTAAATGCATTGTGGAAGAAAAGTTGCTGTTGTAGAAAAGTTAATAGATAATATACCCTCTACAATAACGTGTTCGGGCACGAACTCCTAAGATTGCCAACATGATGAACATGATGAATAATGAACATTTTCTGATTGCAGGTGGACCAGAGTAAAGTGGTGGTTTCTCCAATGCCTGGTTTAGTGAAGAGCATATGCAAACCAGGCGACATGGTTAGTAACTTACGATATACTCTTCTAAAACTGCACTTAACTTCTGACTGGAGGAATTACTGGGGAACCGATACTTGTAGATAGAATTATTGGTGCTCTGCTGCAGTGAATATAGTCTGTTAACATAATTATGTTTGACAATGAAGTCACTCGAGCAAATTATTAACTGCTGTAAATGGCGTCTATCTCTTCCTTGCAAGTTTTACAAACCAAACTGCAAAAAAAAAGCCTTTGACTTCGTTGCAAAAGCAGACAGCGGTCATTGTTTCGTCAGCACCACAGTCCGCTGTCCACTGTCGCAGTCCGCTGTCCAGTAAATGACCCAGTAAATGACATTGTGAAAGATTCAGTGGTATTAACATGCGTTTCAAGAAATTTGGTCTTTCAGATGAAGCGATAATTTACAACCATTGCTGGTCATTTTATTATGTGCTAATACAACATTTAAGATACTGTACGGTAAGATCCTGTAAGATGCACATTTTACAGGAACTTAAAATATCTTGGGTAGGATCTCCACATGGGAAGTTATACGGTGACTTCAGTGAGGAAAGGCAGCACAACATTCCAGAACTACAAAAAAGGACATCCACTAAACTAAGAAGTGAGAGTGATAAACTCTTTTGCTCCCACTGGAAAAGTGAGCACTAAGTTTATTCCTCCCATTTGTGTGAAAGGAAAGTCTTAGTTTCTTACTTCCTGCAAATACTTACCTTCAGTAATATTGCTAAAACCACCTTTTTACGCTATTTACTGCTCGCTTATGAACTAAAAACCCCATTTTTATGTTCTCCCTAAGCTTTTCTCCACTGCCGCCAGGCGGCGCTGCACGTCCTTACCGACGTCAGCGCCCCCACCAGTCCAACCGCATCACTTTTCGAGCACTCCCATCGTGGATGGTTGTGCGAGTTTTTACTGCGTGCTTCGCGAATTAACCAACGCGTATTATGGACTACAACAACGGACTTCGATGTCAAGAAGTGGATCCGACGAGCGGCTTATTGGAAAGCAGCACGGTGGGAACAGGATCGAAGCACGGCAACGGTCGGTAGACGGTAGGCTTAACGGATACGGCCATGCCGGCGGTGTGTTTTGGTCGGCCGGTCATTGTCGAGGGCAAGATGGCGGCCGAGAATGAAGCCTATGTGATTCGTGGTTACGGAGGCGTCGTTGCCTCCCGTTCTTCCCCGGGATGTTGTTCGTGTTGAAATATCATTTTTTTTTCATGCAGATGGTGATTTGTAGAGTGAGCCAGTGGAGTTGTCACCGTCCCGCAAGGCAGTCCGTGCCGATCCGATGGCGGGCGTTAGGTGAGTAGCCGACAGTGGCGGTAAGTTGAAAACCAGTAGTGTTGAGAGGATGAATAGGACGACCGCTCCCGGTGGGGAAAATAGCGGTGCGGTTCCTACACTGAGTGGTAAAAAGCCGGCCACGAGCGCTGTCCGTGGTCCGACTATCCCAGCAAAAAAAAAAGAACAAAAAAAAAAAGTTGCAAGTGCCGCGTTTGGACATAATTGCAACGCTGGTTGAGCCGAGGGGTGCAAATTGAAGCCGGTTTTTAACCGGTCCCACGCTGTCGCCACTGGCAACACGTGTGTAGCACCATCGGCGACACTCAGTAGCTACTAGACGCTGATGCAGCGGGACAAATTGTCGCCGTCCTGTAGCCAGTTGTCACCAGGAAAAGTAGCTGTATGACGCTGACGCAGCGGGACACATCGTCGCCGTTCTGTAGCCAGTTGTCACCAGGGTAAGTAGCTGTTATGACGCTGACGCAGCGGGACACATTGTCGCCGTTCTGTAGCCAGTAGTCGCCAGGGAAAATAGCTATATGACGCTGACGCAGCGGGACACATCGTCGCCGTTCTGTAGCTAGTTGTCACCAGGGTAAGTAGCTATTATGACGCTGACGCAGCGGGACACATTGTCGCCGTTCTGTTGCCAGTTGTCATGTTAAGGGTGTCACATGTCGCCGGTGAGCATTGTGTCGCCGACGGTATGGTGAGTGTCTCCATGGGCGTTTGCCCATAGGCCTATGTGTTTATGGTATGTTAGGGTATGTTTACATTAATCGTTATTATCTCTACATTTCTTTGGTCCTGGAATGGCAGCTGCGTTGGCTCCTGCGGTGTGCATCAAGACATGGTCTCACTGGAGTCTGGCAACTTGGACGGTTAGTACTATGGGTTTGAAGTAGGGCTCTCCCCCCTCCTTTTGCCTTCGACTGTCTTCTCTTCCTTGGGTCCTTAGGCTGAGTGGGGGGGTGAATCTGATGCCCTTTGGGGTCTGGCCGCTATATGCGGTCGCACGGGGCCACTATGCCCAATTTTTTCTTGCGAATCGCAAACAAGTTGTATTGTGTATGCATTGTTGTCTCTTAAGGTCAAACCAAAACATGTGAATGGAGCTGTAGCTTGCTCATCTAGTTCGAGTACGAGTTCCCTTGGCTTAAGTAGGAATCAGAAGGGGGACCTTAAAGTACATGTTGAAGTTATATCCAATTAAGTCGGTTTCTGTGGAAACCTGGCACTCGAGGCTCGGTCATCAGCGTAAATTGGGCCCGATACATTTACATAACTCCAAGGTGGTACATGGATACTAGTGAGTGAAGCCTAACTCTCCTCAGTGTGAGGTCTGCAAGGTAACCAAATTGACTAGGACCAGTTTTAAGGGTATTGGTGCTTTGCAGAGTAAGAAGCCCCTCGAGCTCCTTCACATGGATGTCTGGGGCCCAAGTCGCACGGTATCCTTGGGTAATGGTAGATATGTGCTTACTTTACTTGATTATTCTCGTTATGCATGGGTGTTTCCCATCGCTAAGGAAAGCGATGTGTTTCAAACGTTTGTTGACTTTCGTGCCAGGAGGGAAAGACAATTTAGCTTCAACTTTGTAAAGGTTCGCACGGACCGAGGTATGGAATTTTGTGATTATATATGTAGGTTGGGTATCAGATATCTGCGAACCAATGCCTACTCACCAGCTATGGCTGGAATCGCTAGGCGATTTAACGGCACGTTGTTAGAAGGGGTACGTGCAATACTTCACGAGACGTCTCTGCCAGGCAATCTTGGGCAGATATTGTATGTACATTCACCTACCTGAAGCATAGGTGCCCTCACTCATACTTAGGCTTTAGGGTCCCTTGTACGTTATTGTTAGTTCGAGGTGTATCAGTCAGACATTACGAAGACCTGGTGCAATGTGTTATGTACACTTCCATACGCCGGAAAGGGATACCCTTGACGTTAAAGCTGGGAGGGGGTATTCATTGGCTATGCGGTAGACAGTAGGATATAGAGTGGAATCCCCATACTTGCTTGGTCGTTGAAACTAAACATGTAACGGTTGGTGAGGTTAAGTTATGGGGAAGGGAGGAGGTCCTTGCAGTATAGGCCTCAGAGTGTGCCCAAACCCAGTCTAAGTGCAACTACATTTAACTATGGAAAGGGACTTAGTTCGGGTACAGAGTCAGAATCGGATGGTAATTCTAGGGTAGAAGCTGAAGATAAAACTGAGGGCCCACTAACCATTGAAGAAGTTCCTCCACGACCATTCATTCGTAGTAATAGTGTAGGCTCCTCCCCCAAATTGGCTCCTTTAGATTATCAGTATTGGTGTAGGGGAGTAGTAGTCCGTCAGACGGGGCAAAGGGTAGGTAGGTTGGATGTGTGCTATCACACCCCAGATGGAATTATGTTCTGCAGTGTTAATGATGTCAAATAGTATTGTGTAGAACGGGGATGTCAGTTTGAACCACTGTTCGATTTTAGGGGTAGACGAACACCTGATTTCGGAACTGTATCCACTAGTGGGCAGGACAGTCCTGTTGATTTCAGTGATGCTGCGGCATATGTGTGTATTGTTGGGCCAATTACCTATGCAGAAGCCATTGCCTCTCCTCACAAGTGTGAATGGGAACGGTCCATGGGAGACGACGTTGCATCCTTTAAGAAAAGAGGGGTACATAGAGGTTAATGTAACTATTGATATGGAAGTGGGGATGTAAATGGATATACAAGGTAGAAGAATACCGACGGAAGCGTTGGACGTTTCCGCTCCCGACTAGTAGCTCGGGGGTTTTGTCAAGCAAGCGGTGTGGATTTTGATGAGTATTCAGCCCAGTTGTGAATTTTGTTTTAGGTTAGATTCTTTTATGTATTATTGGTATCCATTCTGAAGTGGACAAGTGTTGATTGGTTATCCAGTGGGTGGTACGTTGGATTGCAAAACCTGCATGAATATCCCCAAAGGATTCAAACCTGAGGTTCACCATGGTACGGTGTGGCTATTGCAAACAGCCGTATATGGTCTTCACCAAAGTGGGTGACTGTGATGGGAAGAACTTGAAAAGCCATTAGTGATGATGGGATTTTCTCAGTTCTTGGGACTTAACCTGTGTTTATCGTTTTGGTTTAGATGCAGTTTTATGTGGATGTTTTGCTTTTGTTAGCCAGAAACGAAACTCTTAGAGCAAATGTAGTAACGTTGCTTGAATCCAAGTTCGAACTCACGTCTTTCGAAGTAAAAAAAAAAAAAAAAAAAAAAAACCTATTAGGTGTTGCCTTCCTAAGAATTGATGGCATGACAGTAATTCATCAACTCTTACTTTTCGCAACTCACGAAGAGGTATGACGTCGATGAAACGTGTACAGTGCGTGTACCAGTTCATGTCTGCAGGTACTGGTGTTCAAACGAGGCGTGACAAAGATGAGTCAAGTGTACATTTCCCATACAGGTCACTAGTAGGAAGTTTGTTGTATGTAGCTTCTAGAACAAAGCCTGATATTCTTTTGGGTGTTATAATATTGCCCCAATATACCAATGCCTTTACGTCCATTCATATTCGCTTATTGTTGACCATACTGCGATACTTATGTACTATCAGTGCGATACATTATGCTATTGTTCTTTCAAGTCTCACAGGATCTGAATCGTATGCATGTGTAGCTGCATCTTGGGCAGCCGGTAGAGTCGACCGGTGTAGTTTGGTGGACACATTGTCTTCTTGGGTAGCGTGCCTGTTTTGTGGGGCTGTGAAAGCAGAGTTGGTATGCCTCATTGCAATGATTCTGGCTGTAGGAGTATTGGCCTGGCTACACAGTGCATGTCACATTCGGTATTGGCACCGTTGGCTACAGCACCTTCATTGTACTGTGGTTCCCATTCTGCCATCCACTTTACTAGGAATGAGGTGAGAAACTTGAGGTCAAAGCACATTGCCATTAAATGTATGTTTTTGGGGGATTGGCTACGAAAGCTATATTTCTGTTTATATAACGTGCCGTCTGCACTAAATGGTGCAGACATGTTGTCGGGATGACTGAACCTAGGGCGGTTGAATAGGCTATGTTCAGCGGCGTTCTATAATTGTGACTCATAAGTAATGTTATACCTTCTGTAGCATTGTGTTTGCATGAGACAGATGGGAGAGTGTGTTGGTTGTCATAGCCTAACTATGAATGGTTCTTCCCAGCAGAGGGTTTACAGTGTTCATGTCGTTGTTTAATATGTCAAGGTAGTGTTAAAGGCCTGAAACTGAAATGTACTTTCCCCAATTCAGGAAAGAGTGTTTGGAAGCCTGGTCGGTGGTTATGCATTGTGCATGCCTGGAGAATTGTATCTGGCTGATCAAGCACTTTAGCCTAGTGGGGAGATACCTTCCGGTTTCGGATGGAGTGAACGCTCACTCGCGTTCTGGTGTTGATGCGGGCAGCAAGGGATGCGAACTGCAGTCTTGTTGTTTATGCCGTGTTTGTTTTAAGCCATGAGGTCAAGTGTTGTGCCTTTTGAAATGTCGCTATTACATGTACAGTTGTGCTTCAGTATTTTTTCTGGACCTGCTTTGAAACAGTACGGTAATTGTAGGTTAGGATTTCGCTGGGGTAACGCGGACATTTCTTACACTCTGGTGCGGGACGCCGCTGGACGTAGCAGTAGCAGCGTGCTCCCTGCGCCACCCGCCCCTGTTTGTGCGTACTTCCTTGGAGGTCCCGTTTGGCCTGGGGCGGGCAGATCTGTGGTGCAAGCCATGTTGTGGCTGGCCAGGCTTTCTGGGGGTGAAGCCCGATTCGGTGTGCCTTGTTTCAGTGTGTTATTCTGGCGGTGCTCCATTACGGCAATTATAGTGGAGCGGGCCGGTTTTCTGGGCTGTGTGCCTTGTTCCTGAGCTAGGTTCTCAAGGATGAGGTGGAGGTACTGCCAGGCGTTGGGCTAACTCACCCGGATGTTGGTTGGGGACCATGGGCCTCTCTATGGGGGCATGGCGTCGCTGGATACCTGGTCCTGGTGGGTTGGTTGCCTTTTGGTTCTTTATTGGTGTTTTGGTGGCAGTGTGTGTGTGGTTTAGTAAGCTTGTTCTCCGGGGTTCCCGGTTGGGGTGGTGATTCCCGCCTCCTGTCCGACAAATTCAGCAATATTACTGAAGGTAAGTATTTGCAGGAAGTAAGAAACGAAAATTTTAACTAGTGAAAATTAGTTTTTACTTACCTAAAATACTTACCTTCAGTAAGGACCCGCCCGCCTCCCCGCAATCACTGAACCGGAGTGCCCGTGAAAAAGTGATGCGGTTGGACTGGTGGGGGCGCTGACGTCTGTAAGGACGTGCAGCGCCGCCTGGCGGCAGTGGAGAAAAGCTTAGGGAGAACATAAAAATGGGGTTTTTAGTTCATAAGCGAGCAGTAAATAGCGTAAAAAGGTGGTTTTAGCAATATTACTGAAGGTAAGTATTTTAGGTAAGTAAAAACTAATTTTCACTAGTTAAAATTTTCGTTTTCTTATGTCAGAATGCCATATAACATTCTAGCATTGTTTACCTATAATTATAAATTTGTGTAAGTCTTTGGTGCAACCTACTTTCACTCTCGTAATTTCTTCTCATATCTTATTGAAACTGCAGACAAAAGAAACGTTCCATTAATCTTATGTTTAGTTTGTTTGAAACTGAGTTAAATTGCAAGGAGGTGGTTGTGAACGTCTGTTCCCACTCCCCTCCATCTATTAGAAGGCCTTGGGGTCACTAGGTTAAGTTGAAAGTCGTTATAAAATTGCTAGTTCGCCGTCTAAGATACTTAGTGCGCCAGGAGCCGTCATTAAACCGTATGACGTGTCTGTACACCGTATCTATGACAGCAGGCAGGACAGCTTGTGTTGTAGAGCCGCTAGAATGTGTTCACTTTCAGACTTTGGTGACTTTTGTTCATTTTCAGACTTTGATGACTTTTGTGTGGCTGTTGGGGCAGGATTTCTACGTGGCTAAGGTCACTGTACGTCAGGCATTCAAAGCCGTGCATGCGCAACCAGCAGATTGGCAGGCATTCAGACTTAGACATTTCGTGGGAATAGAAAGCCAACATAGGCCTACATAGTTGACAGTAGATTCAAGTTTGGCTCATAGATAGCAAGTCCCCTCGACTTTTCACCTTATTACCCAAGCTAAGACCCTGCAGCCAAGGAATGGTTCACCCTCTCTGCGAGCTCTGCCACTCGGAATAATGGGGCAAAACTCTTTAAGAAGAGGCAATGCGTCCCTTCGCCAAAACACACTTCTTTTCCGTGTGGTTAACACCTGGAACAAACTGCCTCAACATACTATCGAAGCAACATCGGTTCTGCAGTTCAAACAGAGACTGGATACCGTGCTCTCTTCCATCATCGCCCCCTACAGTTATAAAAACTGGTAGCTTCGTGGGTACCCTGGTGTCAAAAGCTCTTTTTGCTTACTGCTGGTTTTTTTTTCATATTCATATTCATGGAAAGGCAGGGGTTTACTGGAATTGAATTGTTTGCCTGGCAGTTGTTTGGGACCATGAGAATTCATGACCATTCCTGGCAACTTGCAGCCTGCGACAAGGTAGCAGCCCACTCTCACCTTTTTTGTGTGTCTGTTCACTGATGACGACGTGCACAATATCCGTTTATCTCATCTTGGCTGTCGGTTGAATGACGTGATATTAATATCTTTGCCTTCTCAGAGGATATTGCACTTTTGACTTCGAATCGACCTAGCCTGCAGATGCTATGTGAGCAAAGTAGAATGTCTGCTTCTGGATTAGGGAATTTCGTTGAGCCAAACCAAATCTGTGGATATGATCTTCGATGAGCCACCAGAAAGCAATTTTATACCCTTGATTTTTAACAGTGTTGATCTTATCTGGGTTGACAGTTTTAGATATTGGGAATACTGATCGGTAAAGATTTGATTAACAACAAACAACTTCTAAAAATTCACTCCGAACTGTGCATGCGGGAAACTTGGTGCTACATCGCTTCAGGTTTGTACCACCCAGCATTAAACTTCAGCTGCTTCAAATGTGCCATGTACGGCCTGGGAAGATGTGTGGTTTTTATAGACCTGCTACCTTCCAGGATCTTTCAATGATCTACTACAGCCTTAGCAAGAGGGCACAGTTCCTTGCTGAACGTGGCTACAACCATCAGGCATGCAGGGATGCCGGAATCTTAACTCTTACGCATCTCATTTGCTGTGACAAGTTCCTCATTGGGGATGCTGCTGCGTTTATGCAATGAACTAATTGTGGCCTGCAATGAAGGCCGTGATGACGGGTACCTCCTTGCTTGGCACAGTTGTCAACAATGGACTCGATGAGCTTTGTAGATGTAGCGAACTGTCCTGCAGACGCACACGCCGGCATTCAAGTGCTCCGCCAGCTTGCCATGGAAGACGTTCAGGGTATCGCAGCCCTCCAGGGCTTTGAAAAAATGTAGGCTCTCTCTTTAGCCTGATTCCCATTTACCCCTGTTGTTGTTTGTTTTGCTCCAAGTTGTACAGTTGATCAAGAAGAAATAATAAGTAAAATGTAGACTCAATGTAGACGCTTCCTGATGAAACTGCTGCATAGTTTAGGCTTCCAGATTTCGTGGAGTTAGTTAGATGGTCTCACTCAATGTGTCTCATTCTTGTGAATTTAAATTAATACCAGTTTAAAAAAAAAACACTTCAGATTCCGTAGGATTAGTACATTCCGTAGGATTAGTACACTTGGAAACAACCCTTCACTCGTTTCAAAAAAAAAAAGTGGTCATAGGGAATTAGTCTCTTATTGGCAGGTTAAATTGTGTTTGTCAAGTGGTTCTTGGACGAAGACCATTTCTTTACAGAATTATTGATGAAATTGTTGGGACTGAAACGACCCAGGAAAAAGGTGAAATTATCTGACAGTGAAGGGCTGCTATCAATGGTGGGTGTGATGGTCTGTGATGGTTTATTGGTAAGGCTTTTTTGCGAACCATTACGCATTGCTGATGTGTATGCAGGCCGTAGAAAGCAAATGAAAAGTGGTACAGCCGAACCAAATTAGCTTAGGAGGACTGGGAAGTGCTGTAAAGCTCAATTAGCGGGGTGAGCTTTGCAGCACCCGCTGTAGCAATTTCTGGCAGTGCAGCGTTTTATTGGGCTTCTGGAGTACATGTTTTGAAGGAATTTTTAAGGTTGTCTTTTTTTAGTTAATGTGCGGTTAGCAGCAGGGGCAAATCTTTAGGAATTTCTGGTGGGGGAGGGGGTAGAACTTTTGAGAGGACCTTTTTTCTGTCTCTTTGTAGTTTGCCCCACCGTCTGGAGTGCATTTTCCCGACCAACAGTGACTTTTTAGTTGTTGAGTAAAAAGTACCCCCCCCCCTCACAATTTATGTACTGAGGCTACTGTGCGCTGTTAAGTGCAAGAGTGATGAGAAGGGGAAAGTTTGTGTGTTCAATTGGTCATATATGGCTTTAATGTCTAAGTTATGTGAAGTGGGCGAGAAGTCCTGGGTTTGAGTTACAGTCGGGACAGTAGCCTTCTCTTTCTTTTTCAGATTAGTGTATCGTGCATCGTCTAAAAGCCAGTCTCTAAAGCAGACTGTTTGCTTAGTTTACCTTGTGATTTTTACGTGAGGTCATACCGTAAAAGATAACAGATGATACTGTTCATCAAAGATCGGTAGTAGGAAAACCTTCATATCACAAATCGCACAAGCGTGTTACAGTGCCTCTTAAAAGGGTCGACGACAGCAGCCGCATTTTGTCTGTTTGGATGCGTGTTATTTTAAAAGTGTGTGCCGAAAAGTGATATGGCAAATGCCACACTAGCTGTACCGCTTCCTGCGGCCCTGTGTGCATGCCTCCAGCAACGAACGCAATTTGTTTATTTAAATGGTGAATTTAATTAAAAGTAAAGTGTGTTTTGCCTTCTCAGCCTTCTGCTTTTATCCCGCTCCTACCTGAAATTCTCACAATCCACATGTTGTTGATTTTAATCGTGAATTTAATTAAATTATTCATTTTAAAATTAGTATGTGAGAGATAACAGTGGGCCATTTCCCACTACAGCTTAAAAACCGTCTGTGTGTGTAGGCTGCGTAGTTAACTTTGTTGCAGTAAAGTGTTATGGAACTTTGTTCAATGGCAAGAATTTACGTTAGTTGTGTTCTGTTGATGTATACCACACCTTTTATCTCTGCATCAGCCACTAGCGGTATTCTGGTCTGAAGACTGGCTCTGCTAGATTGATGCATTAACCCTATTGTAATACTTTCGTATTTTTGTTCCTTTCAAGGTAGTTTTGCTAGTTCTAATCTCTGATAAGTATTTATACTCAAAATATTGCAGGTAGTAGAAGGTCAAGAGGTTTGTGTCATTGAAGCCATGAAAATGCAGAATTGTCTTGTGGCCGCAACAACTGGAAAAGTGAAAGTTGTGCATGCAGAAGCTGGTGCAACTGTAGACGAAGACACATTACTTGTGGAATTTGAATAGTTCTTAACTAAGTATCAATGCTAGTCCAAGTATACGCTTCCATAGAGTTTGGTTGTTTCATAAAACGGCCGCCTTGCAAATGGATCGTATGCCACGTGCAAGAAGTACATTTGAAAACACATGCAAATGCTGCTTTACTGTTTCCTTATGATTTCTAAACGTTTTTCATAATTTAGAATGAAGAAATTGTCCTGCGTCATTTGGAATAAATGAGCAACAAGGCCAGTAGGTCAATATCCTATCCCACAAGCACTGACGGACCTCATAAATACTAACATAGCAGCTCTATAGATGAGATTATTCTATTTTCAACTACTTGGTAAACCCGACATCCTCTGCTTTCAGGAGTGTACTGCTTTTTTTTTATATTGGAAGAAATTCTGAAGCAAAAATATTCAAAGGCATAGCAGTAAAATATTTCTCGAGTAATTTTTTTTCTTTATGAAAGCCTTATTTGGTTTTTCTTGGAAAATCCGTACGACTATCGTTGAAAACTTCCATTTCATCAACACTTAATTTCAAATTTCAGATACTTGGCAGTATCTTGCAAATTCTCGTCTTACTTTTTGATTATGATGTTAAATTCAATCAAATTCAATGTGTCTCTCATGTCTATGTCTCATTACTTTGGTTTACATCGTTGCGTGCTTGGTGTAAACTAGTGGTGTAACTTAGTAGGTGTGGGCCCCGGTGCAAAAAAATATAGCGGGCCCTCCTTTCCCCTAACCCCCCCGCCACTTGATGCCTCCACACTAGGGATGTGCGATACTCGAAAAATTCGAGCCGAGCCGAGTATGAAACTTGTACTCGAACTCGGCTCGCTGCTCACGTCCGTACTCGAAAAACTCGAATCTGGCGAAAATGCGATAACTTCGTCAATTTTTGGCCGTTTTTGACATTCCAATATACCAAATCGATCGTCTCGACGAGAGCTTTCCAGTGGTGCAGATTAAAAGTCAAAAACTGAAACCATTTTCAAGTTATATCCTTAAAACTGGAAAACCATGACCAACACAGTGAACTAAGCACCATCTTTGTTCCTATTATCTTAACAAATTAAAGGGAAACTTGCAAACAAAATATTCCTATCAAATACTCGAACTCGGCTCGATACTCGATTCATCTGTTGCAAACTCGGCTCGGCTCGACTCGAATTAAAATTTGTCTACTCGCACATCCCTACTCCACACACATGCGAAAAAGTATATATATA